>VUQK01010857.1:10250-23690 GCA_015106715.1 Bujurquina vittata | reverse complement strand
GTACTCACACAGCATTATTAAATGTTAAGAAATATAACAGTGACCACATAATCTGTCATTTATTCACTCTGAGTAAAACAAAAAAAAATCCAAAATAAAATTAATAATGCATTTTTTCAAGACTTTAAGCACAAGCAGGTACATTTTAACAGTTCTTGACTGACACTTACGTGCAATTCAATTCAGGAGTGGCATGCCATTTTTACCAAGGGGCAGACTATGTCAGCATCAGCACTGGCCTCTTTCAGCAAGCCGCTGGCCATTGCAGCATCGGCAAATGCCACAACTCTGGGAGCAGCATACCACTTTTGGATCTCTCTCATTGGGAGGGGTTGCCAGTTAGTTTGCATGAAAGGAGTTCCAGGAGGGCCGGCAGGGAAGCAAAAGACTACTGGTGAAGAGTAGGTGAGTATTTGCCAGAGAAAAACACCAATTCCAAAGAATGGTACAGTGAGTTGTGTTGGTAGTAATCCGCTCTTGAGCCAGACGAGATGCACCTGGAAACAGGTAAGCAAATACATTAATGCAGTGAAGAACAAACCACAAGGGAAGAACATTTGGAGAGCCAATTTACCACAAAACAGTAGCAGACTATCTGGAGGCTCCAACTGGTCATTAAGAACTGGTTCTTGATTAAAGGTTGTTGAGAAACAGGAATTCCTGGCTGCTTAGTAGCAAGTCCGATTCCCCCCAGAGGGAGGAGAAAAGGCCTGCTCGTCTCACAACCTGAACCTGGCACTGACTAAAATACACAATCACCAATGACTATAACAGGGATCGACGAATATATACAATCATGGCCAAAAGTTTTGAAAATGAAACAAGCATTGGTTTACACAAAGTTTGCTGCTTCAATTTTTATGATGGCAATTTGCATATACTCCAGAATGTAATGAAGAGTGATCAGATCAATTGCAAATAAGTACCTCCTTTCCAATTCTCCAGAAGCGGATTGACAAACAAATCCCTGCAAATTCTGACAAACATTGATGATGCAAGAATTAGAGCTGATTGCTACCAGTCAGGATTTTGCCCAGAAGGTGACTGACAGCATGCCAGGGTGAATTGTGTAGGTCTCGAAAAGGAAGGAACACTGCAAATATTGACTCTTTGCATAAATTTAATATAATTGTCAATAAAAGCATGCTTGCCATTATACTTCAGTGTACAATAGAAACATTTGGCAAAAAGATCTAAAAACACTGAAGCAGCAAACTCCGTGTATGTCAATTCTTGACATACAACAGTCAAAACTGGGACAAGCAACGCATATTTGTTTTCATATCATCAGCCTAAAAGCATAATTTTGAGATACCTAATTCTACTCTGCTAACAGTGTAGATTCATTTAGATACATATCTCAATTTTGGCCAAAATATAAATTAGGCAATTATGCTATTAGGCTAACGATATCACCTTTCAACAGCAACTCAACAGAATAAATTAATATTTACATAATACATCATACAGCAAACAGCAGATGCTCAGTCATTTTAAATGGAGAAGATAAAAATTAAGTGACATTTAGACATTTAGTTAGACTGATGACGCCCATAAACTATATTTTGTAGTTCATTTAGTGACCACCTGATGGAGACTCTGGAGCATTTTCTGTGCTGCAGTCTCCATCAGGTGGGCATGAGCTTAACATTTTTAAGTGTGGAGTCAGCAATTTGTGATTACTCTTTAACTAGGGAAAAAGGAACACATTTTTTGCATAAATTATATGATTACATCTCCCTTTGAAATTGGCTTTCTAGTCCATTGGTCAGGGAGTGTTCCACTGGCAGCTCCCACTGACGGAGCATAAGCAAAATTTAATTTGTTCTACCTGAGAAAACCCTGTTAGACCAGAACATGTCAAACAAGCAACCGTGTTCACATTTTTCATTAGGGTTACCATTTACTAACAAGAAAAGATTTCTAGAGGTATACTTTTCAACCACAGTTAGGCTAGTAACTACACACTGAGCAATAAGATCATCCGAAGATCTTTCTGTGTTAGAGATCTAATCCCACATCAATTAAAAGTATTCAGTGATTAAATAATTTAATATTAAATTTGGTAATAGAAAAAACAAATATTGACATGTCTGTGTAAGGAAAAGGATATTAACTGACTATTTATTATACTTAAGTATAATAAATATTGAATGTATTGAATTCCTTTATTTGATCTGGTAGTGAGCACCATGGCACACATCCCAAATGGTCTCAGGCAGCGCAGCAACAAGGATGGTAAAAGCTGAAAATGTGTCTTTGTTTGTGTCTATCAATGAAAAAGTGACAGTTGTGTAAAAAGTAATCTCTCTGATGATGTAATAAATTATTTAGATTACTTAGAAATAAAAGAATGGGAAAAAAATAATTGGCAACAAAATGTACTGTTGTTTCCTCTGTTACAGGAACGCTTTCATCTCTAGAACGAGCCAGGTCTCAACAACCACAGATGCTGAAGCCCGTTTGAAAAATAAGTTGCATAAGCCTCTCCAGTGGCCCAGTTTGGCTTGTCTTCCATCATAATTAATGCACAAATTACAGAAAATGCACCAGCAACAAATAGTCTGATTGAGAGAGTCACAACAGAATGGAATTATCATAACTTCTTTCACCTTCTCTGTCTTCAGCTTAGCTAGATCAAAATGATTAATTGTGAGGTAGTCACATTCTTTGGTTAAAAGTGTTTGAGGTGCCAGTGAAGAGCCATAGATCATTCATGTTAATAATTCATATAAATCAAAGTCATTTTTCATTGAATTAAACATTTCCATGCCGATTCTTTTATAGCTAAAACAGAAGCAATATGGAGTTATCTTCATGTTCAAAGAGAGAAGGTATGATGAATTTACCATATATAAAGTTAACTAAAGCAGAAATGTCAAGAATCGGTTACAACATGCTAACCAATTCTTCCATTTAAACCTGCAGTCCTGTGAAAAAGAACCTTATCACAGAACTCTAAACAGCCATGTGAAAAGCTAAGTACGCCCTTAGAATAAGTACACCCTTAGAATAAGTACACCCTTACTGCTTGCATAGGAATAAAGAGGGTAAAGAGCAGCAAGGTGCTGCTAATCAAATGCACTAGATTAACTGATCGTCACAGCACTGAGTTTGGTGAAAACCAAACACGGCATATCAAACACCCCATACCAGCTGTCAAGCACGGTAGTGGAAGGGTGATGATTTCAGCTTGTTTTGCATCCACAGGTCCTAGGCACCTTGCAGTCATTGAGTTGACATGAACTCCTCTGTATACCAAAGTATTCTAGAGTTAAATGTGAAGCTGTCTCTCCCCCAGCTAACGTTTGGCCATAACTGGATTGTGCAACAGGACAATGATCCCAAGCACAATGGGAAGCCTCCAACAGAATGGTGGGAAAAGAATCCAGGCGTTGCAATGACCCAGTCAAAGTCCAGACCTCAACCTGATTGAAATACAGTGGCAGCATCTTAAGAGAGTTGTGCATAAACAAATGCCTGCAAACTTTAATGAACTGGAACAATGTAAAGAAGAGTTTGTCAAAATGCCTCCACAATGATGTGAGAAACTAATGAAGTCACACAGAAAATGATTATGTCAAGTTATTGCTGATAAAGGTTGGTGTGGTACTGAATCGTGGGGTGTGCTTAGTTTTTATAAGTTTTTACAGCACTGCATGGAGTCCTGTGAAAACTTTCCTTTTCACAGGACTGTATGTCATTACAGTATTACAACACACTAAAGTGCATTACAGTGCTAATATCTTGCAGTGAGTAGGTAGGAATTTAGTTCTTCTCAATAATACTTTGGCATTGTATGAATATTGAAGGGACTAAATCAGGGATGTTTTTAGTTGAGTGAGAGCCTAGAACATATCAAAAGTTCATTGGCAGGGAAGACACATGGGACTTTTCTGTGAAAAGATGAGAACATCAAGCTTCTTTATTCTTCATATGTTTTCCAGTCACATAGAAATCAGAGTGCTGAAGAGACGCCTCAGATATATTGTAATTTACACTGTATGGGAATCATTAATTGTACTTTGGTGATGCATCTTTACTAAAAAAAAAAAAAAAATATGTGTTTGACCTCAATCAGAAATTTAAACATTTTGTGTGTTTCTATAAATCCATGAAGCATATCGCAGTGGGTCTTGCTTTATAATCATAAATGGAAAGGAACTCTGACTTGCATGGTTATAATAGATTGCAACATCTCTAAATTCAGTGCCATTTCTAGCTACGCCTGTATCTTTGAAGTGCAGGAGTGTAGCAGGGTAGTGCATATGCAGCATGCATAATAAATTTAGCTTGAAGACAAAGATCCACAGACACACTGGCCCTGTAGTTGTTATTGTTTATTTGCACCTCTCCCATGAGCCAAGCCAAAGAAAACATGACATGCCTTGCATGAAACCAGGTCAATAAATATTTCCCCCGATAATACGCCCTGACAATACATATGTTGGTGTGAAAGCTCTGAGATCTTATGGCTGCTCATTTTTGCATATTTGTAATTTGGTTTTGCATTGTCAGACCAAATATGTTTATGAAGTTCTGATGAATCTTTGAAGTGAAGTGAAATTGGCCAAAACAATATGCTTAATTGCAGACATTTAGGAGATAGGCTCAAATCTTATTTGTTCTTCATATGTCTATGGTTTAATATTCATTACTTAATCGAGCCTATATTGTTAATGCAAATCTTCCTGGAAAGCAGACCATTAAAATAAGGGTAAAAGGATCAGTAATAGGATTAAATAGAACTGACAATATCATAAGTGTTGGAACATGCTTCACAATAATATCCTCTCATTAAAAGCTGAATGTCCATAAAATTATATATTCTTTGAATGTCAACTGACCTGATGAACTAATGTCCCTCACACTACAGTTACATTTAGAATGAAAGCTAAAACACTAACAAGATCTGTTTAGTCACTGGTTGTAGTCTAAGTATCAGGTTTAATCTAGACAACAAACTATAGAAACTCAGGTATTCGGGCACTTGATTTAGACCTTAGTGTAGATAAGAGTTTCTGCCAGCTCAGAAACTATGTGTGTGTGTGCGTGCATGTGTGTGTGCCTGTGGTGTTGTCTCTGTGTTGCTTCTTCCCTCCCCCTCCTTCACCTGGCTTTCTCACCTGCCTGCACCTCATCATCTCATCACTAACTTCTTCAGCCACTTTTCACCCAATAATTCTGTCTGCTTCGCTGTTAGTTTGTTTCCTTATACTTTCCTCCATGCTAACCAGTTCCTTCTGTGTGCTTGGATCACTGTGTGTGTGCCTGCTAGCAACCCTGCTCATCTATTACCTGGGTCTCTCCTGCCAGCCACTCTCCCCTGGCAAACTCACTGCCTCCTCTCTCCAAACTCTGTCTGGATTCCGGCCCAGCCACCCTTACCTCGAACCCCTCAAACACTCCCTTCCAATAAAAACCCTTACTGTTGCTATTTGCCTGCAATTAAATGGCAAAAAACTGAATTTCAAAACAATGAAGGGTAAACGAAAAAAAGAAAATCAAGAACTGACCACCAAAGAAGAGCTGTAGCTTATCTTAGATTAAATTCATATACAACTACTTTAATTTAACATGATACTTTTATGGTAAAGCCCAATGCCTGGATTGAGTTTCACAAGAAGATCCACTTTTCTCTGGGCATAAGAAAATGAAGGATGCATTTCAGTGAAAGTGCAACAAGCCAACACAAAGCTGCATATAATTGTGAATGTGAAACATAAGCTAGCATCCTTGGAAAATTTCTCATGTGTGGCGCTTGTTTGAATCCACATTAAAATGCTACGCTTCACTAAAGAAGGGCCGAACATGTTTTCCCCACAGAAGTACCCAGTTCAAAGGTTCTGCATAATGTCAAGGAGCTTTTCTGTGTGAGATTGTAAACACAACACTCTGTTTCTACTGGACATTATTTGTCTGAATGACAAAAAAAATGGCCTCAGGTATTGTGAAAAAAGCTAAATGTTTTTTAAACAACTGTAATTAATATTATAAATTTGTGTGATTAAGATCTTTTTAAGTCTTTTAAAATCTGGCCTCAGAAATGTGTTTCTTTATGATTTTTACTCTGATACTGCACAGAATGATGTGCAAATTTAGATGCTTCTCACGTTTACGCACATGGATATACTTCGATGTGTGAAGACATCTCGTGCATTTAACTATTAACATGAGAAATATTTGCATATTTAAAGTTTCTGGACTTCTAGGTTAAGGAGGTGTTTAAGTCAGTTGGTATGGCTTAAGGATTTTTTAAAAAATGTAATTCTTTGTGAGAAACAAATAAATTCTATACAACATTGCATTTGATGTTCTGTAAAAAAAAATCTGTTGATGATCTTTTAGATTGTGCTAAATGGCTTTGGCTTGCTGCCTTTGTTTAACCTTCTTTTAAGAAATGACAGATATGGAGAACCTGCTTTGCACGCCAGCTGGCACTCTG
Source organism: Bujurquina vittata (assembly GCA_015106715.1). Lineage (NCBI taxonomy): Eukaryota > Metazoa > Chordata > Actinopteri > Cichliformes > Cichlidae > Bujurquina > Bujurquina vittata. The sequence continues at coordinate 17,245 of VUQK01010857.1, read as the reverse complement.
TGCATAATTTAATAAGAAGCAGTGAGCATAAATCACAACCCATGTAAATTAAGTAAAGAAACAGATTTGAGAATAATCTATACGGTGTTAAATACTGAGACATTTTTCCTTTTGTGTGTGTGTGTGTGTCAGGATAAAAGATATAAATAATATATAAAACCCTGGATTAGAGGGTCAAAATATCAGAAAACAGTTCACCAAAGATAATCAGTAATTTGGTTCTCTGAAAAGAACATCTCAAAATTACAGACTGAAATAGACGCAGAGTAAAATAACTGGTAATGGGTTTAATCTGTAACACAGTTCCTGAAAATCTGAAATGGAGACTCTCACAGGCACTCAGTACATCATGTCATCTTGCTAATATAGGGATGTATTTTCCGCATGGCGGAGCATCCTGTGATTAAACATACTCAGTTTCCAAACCCATAAGAATGTTTCTATGGAGTGCTGAAAAAGGGCTGGATGGTCATATAGCAAAACTTCACTAATCAGAGTATGAGCGTATTCTGCATGGTTCATCTGTATAGGTTATTTGTTATATCTATCTTCTTCCTATTTATTAGACAGCAGTTTAAAAACCGCTAACCGGTTTTTAAACCAGTTAGCGTGCCAGGACCATGACAATGATTTTTTTCATTGGGTGTAGATGTACAGCCTTAAAGCAGGGCTCACACCTTCTGAGGTGTAAAACAAATCAATGAATTGTGGCTTGTGACAACAGAAAGCCTTGTTAAAGATTTTTGGCTGTGAAAAAACAAACTAAAGCTACCTGTTATCATCTATAACCAAAGTAATTCAGTGAATCAGACCTAACAGGACAAGCTGAAATATGGAAGCTTGTGTTGCCTTGACATTTACAATGTCAGTGACACAGATAACATTTTTGGCTTCCTTGCAGTCTAATAGGTGAAACACTGGCCACACAGGAAATTATTTATATATATGCATAGGAAGGAAAAACGATAGCAGCCTATTACAGAGGCCTGCCCTTTAACGTGACACTTCTTGTGATTAATGCTCAACATCTGTATATATTAATGTGGTCATTACATCCCTGAATATCTGTGATGCAGCCCCTGTAATAGTCTCATAGAGGGCTGAATAATTAGTTCAGTGTCACTGGAAACAGGAATGCGTTTTTCGCTCATCGTCAGGGTTTCAGGTTAAACAGTGCTGATTGTTATTTATTTGATATTCATATGTTCAAAGCTGAAATCCAAAAAATTCAATTCAAATCCCAAAAGGTTGCCCCGAATATTGCTGTGCACCCCAACTGTATCCTTCCCATTTTCATTGGCTTTTTTTTTTTATATGATTGTTGCTATATGTGTAAATATGGCTATGATTAGTAGGTTCCAAGTCCCTCTGTTTTTTCTCAATATGATTTGTTTCCATATGACGTTGACATCATAAGTAGGACTTATCTGATAAATAGCAGCATGGAACCATTACAATAGAATTTAATCATACTGTTATGATTACAAAACAGACAGCGGTTTATAATAGTCGCAATTTTACACAAGGATAGTTGAAACTGTCCTTTCAGACTTGAGCTTTAGATTTAAGAGCAACACATATGCAAGTCCTGGGAACAATTAAGCCCAATGTGCAGCCTTGCAAAGGTCTTAGCGTCTCGTTAAGAATACATGATCAATGAAATTGGGGCCTGGAATGGCCACAAGCTACAAACTGCCAGCTGGCAGGTCACATACAGCTCTCTGTTGTACTGATCAAATTGGAAATGTCTCTTTACTGATGCACTGGCTTTACTTTCAAGGTCAGCATTTAATCTGATGGCTTAATTACCGCAAAGCATTTTCTTTGTTTTTGTCTGTTCGGCAGACACCAGTTTATATTATTTTGAAGCTAAAGTTGTCTGACAGGACTAATTTTATTTTGTCTGCTGGCACAGTACACCCATAACAGGCAAAGTAAAACACAGTCAGAATAAAATGTTAGAGTTGGAAGATATTTTTGGTTTAACTATTCATTAACCATGGGCAGTGCAGTGGTGCAGTGGTTCTCAGCAAGGACGTCCTGGGTTTTTACCTGGTTTTAACCACCCTCTGTGTGGAGTTTGCATGTTTTTCCTGTGCCTGCATGGGTTCTCTCTGGGCACTGTAGCTTCCTCTCACAGTCCAAAAACATGCAGTGGGTGAGAAGGTCTTGGGTTCAAATCCACCATCTTTCTGTGTGGAATTTGTTCTCCCCGTGTCTGTGTGGGTTCTCTCTGGCTAGTCCAGCTTCCACACACAGTTCAAAGACATGCAGTTAGTGGGATTAGGTTAACTGGTGATTCTAAATTGCCCAAAGGTGCAATGTGAGTATGAATGGTTGTCTGTCTCTCTGTGTTACCCCTTCGACAGGCTAGCAACCTGTTGTGGGTGTGCCCTGCCTCTTGCCCTGGGACAGATAAGTGGAAAAAAAGAGGATGGATTCTCTAACCATTATGACTTCAAAGGAAACGCTAACCTTTAAGTGTCTAAGTGCATTCAGTCATTGTATAAAACTGCTGACATTTGCAAAAATGCAAAGTTCAGGTCATTTATAGCAACTATTAAACATAATAAAATATAATAATAAAAATGAGAATGGTGTATCTATAGGTTATTGTGGGCCTCCGGTAAGCACTTACGAGTTTAAAGTTCAAAAAGGGGAACAGTATTCATTTCTCGTCCCTGAAGCCTCTGAAAAATCCATGGAACATTTTCCAGTTTAGGGACAAGATTTATGAACTTATGTCTTTCCCATCAACAAGCACAGTCCGGAAAGCAAGCATCAAAAGCATGAATAACTAGAATAATACTGCTTTGGGCAAACTCAGAACTGGCTGTACCATTTTTTTTCATACTACACTTGTCATCCAGAATCACTTATGTTTCTATCATCTGAAAAGGCAAGGCTGTCATGGTGTGGACACCACAAAAGAAGAGTCTGTCCTTTTACATGCACCGCAAGTAAGTCATTTATTTTGTAATACCCATTTTCCACTCTCAGATTTCATGGTTGGAGTTAGCAGTGGTTGTATTTCTCATTAGCTCCCTCCACTGGAGCCAGAAAAGTGTAATCTTTATGGCTTTTGGATCCTTCAGTGTCCACAGATTGTTGTTTTTTTAATTTTCTCATGTGTTTCATGCTTAATCCATCAAATAAATTAAACTGATTTATTCCAGTAGGAACTTTGCTGATGCCACACATTATATATTAGATGTGTTGTGTATTACGAAAAGGTAGCATATGTTATTACATAATAACAATAACTGTGTAACACAACCTCATCAATATACACACACACTCATAAGTGGATATTTACAGGACTGTTAAGTACAAAGGCAACAACAGACACGTACAAAGAGTCTCCCAAATATGACAATGAGTAAACATTACATAAAATGCTGGTGATCCGTTTTTTACCTCAAACATTATGATGCAGTATGTCTGGTCACTGGTAACAAAAACTGCCTCAAGGTTATTTTCTGTGAGAACCTGCCTTGTTTTGCATGGGGACCTGCTGCACGTGGCTCTCAGTATCATCAGCTAGGACTTCCCTATGCACAGCCTGCTCCCAGACCACATTGTCCTCCCCCACCACTTCTGTTTGCTAAAAAGAGGTGGCTGAGGGAGAGGAGGAAGAGAGCACCAGATTCTTCCAGAATAAAGCTGTCCCTGCTGGTAAGGGCTGGATCCTGCCTCTGGGGTTGAGAGATAGACAAGAGAGGAGGTCTTGGAACAGCTTTCTGCAGGGGCTGGAGCTGCTGAGAGGTTGATAGAATGGGGATCTGCTGGATGTGGGTGTGGGACTGGCTGATAGGCTGGAAGGTCATCTGTAGGATTGGTGTCTGGCCCAGGCCCTGCCTGGCTTTGCTACTGTTTGCTGCTGCTAGGCTGGTGCTGCAGTTGATGCTGGGTCTCCACTGAGCTGGAGTGGAGGGTCAGCTGTTGGATGTCCACTGAATTTTTGCATCACATTCTGCGAATCCTGCAAAATCTTGCAAACATTAGCTAAACCGAATGACCGATTAAATGGCTCATTAAAATTATTAGTATATGTTGCTCATGTAAAATTATATTGTAACTCACTATTAAATAGACTAAACTCATCAGAAATTATAGCGTGTATATATATATATATATATATATATATATATATATATATATATATGTGTGTGTGTGTGTGTGTGTGTGTATATAATACTATTAAAATAAATAAAATAAAACTATTAAAGTACATTGTGAAGGAAACAAACTGTCCAAACAACTACTGTCCATCATATATTGTAATTATACTGCTGCAAAAAGATGCAAAACTGTAAAAATACTTTGTTTTGCCATTTTATTGTTATTTTCTGCACTCCATCAAGCAGTAAAATAATATAATCTAATATAATTAGAGGTAAAAAAAATACTCTAATGTTTCTATTTGTTAACAATGAAGGCAGATTGCATATATCTGATCTAACGTCACCTGACCTCTGACTGAGTGACGCTCCTGTCTAAAGTCTTCACATATTTGTGTTTCAGCGGAAGTTGTCAAATTACGTCAGACGCGCCCTGTATTGTGAGCGGGACACTTACAGCTGAGCGCCGAAAATGTAACAGGACCGTGGCTAACTTTCTCAAGAATCTGCGCTTTATGTTGGAGAAGATGGCCTTCGAGATGGAAGCGGATCTACCACCTAGTCTCGCATGTTTGAAAGTAGGTTGTAGCTGTGTTTGATCTCACATGTTTTGTTGGTATGCCCGCTGTTAGCCCTCAGCTAGCTGAAAACCAGAGACAAGAGAAAGACAGCTCTCGAACAAACAACATTGAGCGCGGATTTATATATCTCTATATATATTTAAATGTGTTCGCAGCACACGAGCTAGAATCCTGCGTGTTTGCGCTTTAACGTTAAAAGGGACAACTAAAACGTAAACCGCTGAAACAACCCAAACCAAACATACAGCACTGTGCAAAAGTTTTGAGTCACCCCTCAGGTCTTTGTTTTGCTAGAAAAATGGGAAGTAGGTGCAGTGATTTTTCGAAACATGCAGGCCAATCCATAACGGATTGATTCACTTTGTGTTTTTTTGTCCAGGTATGCATTTACTGCATCAGCAGTGTGTTTGGGATCATTGTCGTGCTGAAAAATAAAACTGTTAATCAGATTTTTTTTCCAGGTGTTATTGCATGGTAAATATAAGTGTGACTCTCCTTTTGTGCGTTTATAATTTAATCAATTTTGACAAGATCTCAAACACCACAGGTTGAAATGCAGCCACAGACAAGAAAGACAAAGCCTTCACTCTGTTTTATGTCTGTAGACACTCAGCTGTTGTACAATACCCCTCTCCTGACCTCCTCTGTACATATTGATGACAATTTGAACTACAATTATCTTTGTGACAGCCATCCTTCCATTGAGCCCATTTCTGATGAGGTTTCAGCGAACAATAGGTTCATCAACTGACAGTTCAGATGCATCTCTCAGGTCCTCTTTCAGGCCTTTGCTGAAGTTTTTCCTATTTCATAAGGACATGACTTTATTATACTGTTCATCTTCTGTAGGTTTTTTATGCCTCCCACCAGGACTGTGACATATCACATTGTCCACAGTAATGTTCGTATACATTTTTATGTGATATAAAATGTTATATTACACAACAGCCTGTGTTAGCCTCAAATGATCATTTAGTAAAAGAGCTACAACCTCCAGCAAAGCACAAAAGAGCAAATGGTGGATGGAAATTACTGATGTGGTCACATGCTGGTAAAAGAGGGCATTGAGTAACTGGTTAAAAGGTTTGACCCAAGATGTAACATCTCAGGTAGAAAATATTTTTAGTTTAGGTGATTATCTTATACAGGCTCCTGAAGAGGTACAAGGTTACGTTACTTTGTTAATTCACAGCCCAGCAGTATTGGTAGTAACTAAAGTGCCCAAAAATACAATTTAAAATTGGTTCTTTATGCTCAAATTATTCATAGTTCAGTGTTGCGTGGATTTAAAAAAAAAGGGCATAATGAACTGAATAAACTAAACTAAAACATTTTTATAGAAAAACTTTGAAAGACCTTCAGAAAGCTGGAGAATTGTAGCTCAAGATCACTTTAAAAAACTGCAAGAAAGTCTGACTCCAAACAAAATATAAAGTAGTGACTCAGAACATGTGCACAGTATTGTACTTTGCAGTCAAAGATCAAGAAAGGACAAGTTTATTGGGGGATTTTGTACAAACATGACATTAAACAAAGTACTGTGTATCCTTGAATATGTAAAATTTATACACGACTACATGAAAAAGGAGGATTAGGTAGTTTGCTGTGACATCTGTGTAATTAATAGAAGCAATGTTTATCACAACTTTCAATTTATTCTGTTGGGTAGACTGGTATCAGATATAGAAATGTATGTAGTCATCAGTTCTAGTGTGGTACGTTTATCTACCAGGTACTGAGTAGCATCGTCATTTGTCAGATTTTGTTTTCCTGATTTTTTTTTTTTTATTATTAAATTTGTTTTATTCCTAAACTAATATATGAAAAAGATTCATGCAAGGATGCTTTGAACTGTAGTTTCTTTTTTCCTCCCATATACAGAATGTCGATGCCCTGCTTCGGTGTCCTATTTGCTTCGACTTTCTCAGTATTTCAATGATGACACAATGCTCACACAATTGTAAGTAACAGTAGAGCGGTTATGGTCATAAAAGAATTGTATGCAGATAAAAAGAATATCACTGAGTGTCGTTTAGAAGTGAACAAAATTGAAAAAAATCTGTCCTTTCCTGGTTGATGCACTATATCCCACACATTACAGGGGGAGATTATGAAGTATATTGACATCAGGTTTTTTTGATGGTTCATTATGACAATACATTGACTGGTGCATATTAATTTTTTGATTTTTTTTGCACTATTTAAAGTGGGTGAAATCTTACTGTACTCTAGAGCTGCACACATCATATTTTTTTTTTTTTTTGCTTATCATGTCCTAGCACTCTCGCTCTCC
>VUQK01010857.1:0-10230 GCA_015106715.1 Bujurquina vittata | reverse complement strand
TTTTTTTTTTTGTTCTTCCAACATTTTATTTTTTTTTTTTTTTTGCTTATCATGTCCTAGCACTCTCGCTCTCACTGTCTCACCCAGAATTTGTTTGCTAAATTAAAAACTGTCGACACATATTAAATAGCCTAAAGTGAAGTTGGACTGACGTAAGCAGCTTTACTGGTATCGGACAGGGAGACGATCTGTCTGTAAAATCTGTAAAATACCCCACCCCCCTTTTTTTTTTAATTGAATGGGTACCATTTAACATCTGATGCAGTTCAACTTTTGATTGAGTGTAACACAATTTTTTGTTTGCATCTTATTTTGCAGTTTGTTCTCTGTGCATCAGAAAATTTCTTTCCTACAAGCTGCAATGTCCAGTTTGCAATACAGTAAGTATGAACCTTACTTGAATGTATAATTGACTGAAATTGCATTATTATTAAGGCTTAAGATAAGATAAGACAATCCTTCATTTGTCCCACAGTGTGGGAAATTTAAAGGACAAAGAGAGCTGAGATGACAAGAAGTTAATATGCAATTTCCATTTATCTCACCCCAATAAACCAGTATTTGTTGGTATGAATCAATATCAGTAAACACTGACCTAAAAAATTAAGTAATTTACTGCTGTAAAACTGTAACATTGTTAAATATTGGACCCTAGAGCCAGATTTCTTTCTATGTCTCTTCTTTTTCTTTTAGCAAATGACAGAAGCAGATCTGAGAAACAACCGTATATTAGATGACTTGGTCGCAAACTTTCAATCTGCAAGGTAATGCACAGCTCATGACAAATGCGTGTCTATTTCAGACTGTCTTATGTGTGAAGTAGAGAAGATCCTTTTATGCATTTATTTCTTAGAGCACACAGCATCACTGCAGGCTGTTTTTAAAAACTAAATTACAATATTAGGATGAATGTTTAAAAAAATTAAAATACAGCAACTATATTGTTAGTGGGGTTAGGTTAACTGGTGATTCTAAATTGGCAATAGGTATGAATGTGCGTGTGAATGGTTGTCTGTCTCTCTGTGTGACAGGCTGGTGACCTGTCAAGGCTTTACCCCACCTCTCGCCCTGTGTCACCTTAGATAGGCTCCAGTGGCCATTTGAGCACAGTGAACTCATTGTTAGGTTCAAGACAGCAATTTGAGTTTTGTGACATGGTGCATTATCATGCTGGATGCAGCCATCAGAAGATGAGTACACTGTGCTCTTAGACAAATCATCTCTTTCACGCCTCCAAGCTATACAAAATCCTGCAGCCAGACTCCTTATGCATTCTAGTAAGCACAATCTCACAATTACTCTTTACATTGGCTCACAGATCTTAGGATTTGTTTTAAAATTATTGTACTTGCATACTGAGCACTTAATAGACAGGCTCTAGATTGACCCATCTTATTACTTAACACACTGCTGCTCACAGTCTTTGATCATAGGTTCAGAATAGAGGGGGACAGAGTCTTTTATTCTGTGGCACCAAGACTATGGAACAGTCTCCTGGTCCAACTAGCTGACTCTGTGGGCTCCTTTAAAAAGCAGTCAAAAACCTTTTTGTTAAACCAGGCTTTCACTTGAGACTTTTGTTGAAAGTAACTGTTTTTAAATTGCCTGTTTACTTTATTCCGTGTCTTAACTTAGTTTTTTTTTTTTATTGCTGACTACACTTCAATTTTCTATGAGGTTTTAATCATGATTCCTCCTAGGTTTCTTTCATTTTACTCTTAGTTTGCTGTGCAGCACAAGCGCTTGACGGCTTGTCTGTAAAATGTGCTTTATAAATAAACTTTACTTGCTTACTGTGGTCATAAAGGGGTGCACATGATCAGCAACAGAGCTCAGGTAGGCTGTTGAGATTAAATGATGCTCAGTTAATGACTTTTTTTCTGGCATTTTACCCATCAGACTTGTTGGGGTAGAGTGATGCCATGTGTTTTGCTACAGCCATCTAAACTGGTGTCCTTCTTCATCCTGTGGAGGCGGACTAAAAGAGTAATAAAAATGGCAGAACAGATTTCTTCCAAAATCCGTTCAAACCTCTTTACAATGAACACAGGTGCTGTAAACAGCTCTCCAATTTGTATTTCATGGTTCTAAGACCTGAAGGGCAAAGAAATGATTCCTGTGGTGATTTCAGTAGATCCTATTGTTATTGGCAAGATTACAACTAGGAAAGCTATTTCAGTTTTTCTTCAATATAGTACTGAGAAAAAAAACAGTCTAATTGCCTCCCTGTAATCTACTTCTTATTTACAGATTTTCTGTACATCAGATCGGGGATTTTGTTTTCATCAGCCGAGGTCATTCAGAGTTCTCGTTGTATTGTACTTACCTGTGTGTTGTGTAGCTCTAGGGCTGATATGTTTTCATTACACCAGGATGTAGAGATGAGGGGCAAAGTCCAGAGCTGGGCTGAATGAATTTTTAAGGTTTTAATTTAGGTTGGATGTTGTTCTCAATCTTCTGCTCTAGTGACACAATTTAGAAAAAGTGAAAACTTTTTTCCTTAATATAGATTGTAAAACAGATTGTTCTGTTATTACTGACACCAGCCACTTGCTTGCAGTTACAGGCTCTTTTAGACAGACTGGTAAATGTTGATTTGTAGTCGTGCTGTGGAATAATTGTTTATAATGTGCACGAGTTATTGTACAATATCTAGGTACAATAATTAAAAAAAATGCTTCCTGACTACTTCATTAGGTACACTTTGGTAGTAGCAGGTTGGACCCTGTTAATGGCACAGATTCATCATAGTGCCGTAAACATTCCTCAGAGATTTTGGTCTATATTGATATGTCATAAAGGGATGGATGTGGTCAGCAGCAATACTCAGGTAGGCTGTGATGTGTATATGATGTGTATTTGGTGCCAAGAAAATATCCCCCACACCATCACCAGCCTGATCTGTTGATACAAGGCAGGATGGAGCCATGCTTTCATGGTGTTTACTCCAAATTCTGACTCTGCTATCTAAATGTCACAGCACAAATTGAGACTCATCAGACCAGGCAACGTTTTTCCCAATTTTAGTAATGAGTGGTTATTTGAGTTATTGTTGCCTTTCTATCACCTGAAAGCAGTCTGGCCATTCTCCTCTGACCTCTGACATCAACAAGGGACACTGGTTCAGAGAACTACCACTCACTAGATATTTTTTTTCTCTTTTGGACCATGGTCTGTAAACTAGAGATGGCTGTGTGGGGAAAATCCCAGTAGATCATCAGTTTCTGAAATACTCAGACCAGCTCATTGTGGCACCAACAGCCATGGCACGCTTAAAGTTACCTTCAATCACCTTTATTCCCTATTCTGATCATCAGTTTGAACTTCAGCAGGGCATCTTGACCATGTCTATGTGCCTAAATACATGGAGTTGCTATCATGTGATTGGCTGATCATATATTTGCAAGCAGTTGAAGGCATACTTAACAAAGGGGCTGGTGAGTTTTTATTCAGATGAGTGGCAAAATAGAGGAAAAGGGAGCACAAAGTTTAGTAATGTTTTGTACCACCGTCTGCTGTCAAAGTAGCTTCAGTTCTCCTTGCCATTGCTTCTCTCAACTTCTAAATCTCAACTGAACACCATTCTTCGGTGTTTTGATGATGATGATGCTGGTAGATGGTGGATGATAAAACTGTAACTGTGAAAGTCATGATATATGATTATTTTTCAATTATTGCGACCTGTGGATGGGACATTGTTATCCTGGAATGAAAAGAATAAAAGTAGTCAGACGTACTCAGATGGACTTTGTGTTAATTTGCAGCGACCCTTCCTTAAGGGACAGATGGACAGAGACTATGGCACCAAATTGTCCCCAGAACATAAAAAAGCAATCTTACCTTCTCACTGCAGGAAAAAAGATTCAAGTTTGCCATCTGTCAAACTCATCACATTCATAGCAGTAAAATAGCTACATCTGTCAAATGCTTTTCTCTTTTGCTTGGGTTTCCATTTTTTCTGTTAAAACACAGGTCAGAAGCTACCTGCCAGCATCGCTCAAGATTCACAAATCTGAAAAAAAGGTCATTGACACATGTTAAACCTTTCTTTTTCTTTCTTTCTTTTTTTTTTTTAAATGGATGGTGGCTAAGATTGACTCCTTGGAAAAGTTCATGTCCATAGTCCGTATGTGTCACTAAAGTAAGACATAACGGGACGGTGAAAGGATGGGCCTGCAGATAACAATATTTCCCCAGTTCAGTCAAGTAAAGAGTGTGGGGAAATTACTCAGAATTTTGAAAAAAAACCTCATTGGTCCCTGATTCTATCCTCCTGTTCCACCGTTGGGTTGAGGTCATAAACTCTTTCTCACTGAGAGTGATGCCATGCTGTCATTCTTGTCTAAACAAATAATAATACAAAGGTAGAACAGAACACATCTCTCGAAGGATGTATATGTTCAGATAATTATCTATTAACAGATCCATGTTTTAGAGCACCTTGTAGCAACTGCTATTTAAGGTTAGTTGGGAAAAAACCCTGCAAGCCTGACTGTGGCTGTTTGTGTTCTATAGTGGCCATTGTCCCTCAAATATAAATGAAAAAAAAAGCTGCACCCAAAGTCATTAGGATTGTTTCTTCAGTGTCTGGGCTGATGCCAATAGAACGTCTGAATGTTGTTATCAGTCAGTCTACCATAATGTTTGTCCCTTCCATCAATCACATCTCTGTTATCAACACTCTGAAAGGTCTCCCTTCAAACTGTAGCCCTTCTGATCATCACTGTTACGAATGAGTGGGTTAGGCAGCAGCCCTTTCCTTCTCTTTTTAATTTCCTGTTGTCTAGCACTGAGCATCTGATAAGTTGGATTTCTTGATTTCGCCTCTGTCAAAATGTGTTTTTTTGTGTAAAAATAGACTTGTTTCAACGGGATTCTTATATTTGCTTTGAAATGAGAGCTATGCAGAGCATTTAGGGAACAATTATTTAAACATCTGCCTACGTGGTTGGTGCATTCTCTGGTTCAGCATGTGTTTGGGGGTAACTTCCTTTATTCAGATTTATCCCTGTGAAATCAGTGCTTGGAGTAGCTCTCATCTGATGGCCCTAATTTACTGCCATTAAACCAGAGACCCTTTTTCCTCGAGCAAACCATTAGCTGTTATCTAAGTGCTGCATATTTAGAATGCTGCAATAACCAGTTACTTTGCAGCCTTTTGTCCCATTTGTATATTTGCACATGACAATAAGAGATAAATTGCTAATAAAAGATGCTTAATCATACACTCATACCATGCCCTTTTCTGTTATAAATGTAGAACATTGACTCCTTGATCTTTGCAGTCTTCTGTTATAATTAGACTGCATTTTTGTGCCCCTGAGCACCTGCGGTATATCTTATGCCTTTATGTTTATATTTGATACAGCAAGATAAAACCTCTAGATATACATTTATCATTTCCACTTTAATACTATGTTTAAATTAGATTTTAGGTTTAGTTTGGATTCATTGCTGAGAGCCCATTTATGAGGCTGTACTATCACATGGAATTGTAAGTACAAAGTGTTGTTTGGCAAAGGTGCATTGTGTTACGTTGGTGCTTCTTTCAAAGTAAAAATACTCTAAAACATTACTAATAATTATTTGAAAGTGGAGAACATTTCTGTAGTTTTAAAACCAAAAGCCTTTCTCACTCTTTCTGTGTATAAGATATCACCTCAGAAGTTCGAGGCCTCTGTTGTACTATTTCCCGTCACAATGTCCCGATAGTGTTTTATCACCCAGATTTTTCTGCGATAGAGCCCTCCCATTGTTCTATTGTAACTTTTGCAGAATCCATTTGTCTTTCTTTAAGTCCAGTCAGATCTGTTGATATCCACACGTCCTTAATCCTGTTAATGAAGAGTCTGACTACTGCAAGGTTTCTTTCTAAAGTCTTGCTATGCGTATTGTCCCCAAGTAACAGCGAAGACGACTTTATAAAATGCGATGCAAAGGCTTTGTGTGGAATTCCTCTGATCTCCTGTTCTATACCTATGGTTTAAGGCCCCTAACATCCAGCTTGAAAAAGTGCTGTAGTGGCTATACCTGCCCTTTAAAACCCAATTCTAATTGTAAAACGTTAGCCCTCACATTGTAAAGGAAATCAATGATGCAGCTATTTAAATTCAGTAAGTGTTGGGAATTTAAGTAGGTGGTATTGATCTCACAGATCAGTCGGATTGTAAACAAAATGCCTTGGCTTTTCTGTTCATTCCCTCATGCAAACTAAATTTATCCTTTTCATGGATGAAGTTGGAAGTGTGGAAGTTTTTAACTTGAATTTTTATTTTACAGTGCTTTGAAAAAGTATTTGCCTCCTTCCTTTTTGTCACACATCTTTCACATCATCATTTTAATATTTGACAAAGGTAACCTGAGTAAATACAAAATGCAGTTTTAGTTTAATTTATTAAGGGGGAAAAGCCATCCAAGTGTGACAAATATGGAAAGCGAAAAAAGAAATAAGGAAGGGGGCAAATACTTTTTCACAGCACTGCATTTTATGTGCACAGCTTTCTTAAATAAACTGTTGCTGATATATTAATTTTAATGAAGTAATTTATGACAACAGTCAGCTGCCTCTCAGCCTTCATCTCCAACTCTACCGTCAAAATACTGCAGCTGCTGACAGGAATTCTTGTTTTGCTGAGGACCATCATAACCTCAATCTGGTCAGCAAGTTTGCCGGTAGGGAAATGGGAGACAGGAAGAACCGTAGCTAGCAGTAACCGAACATTGACAAAAGCATGTGGTCTGTCAGTAAAATTCATCATAAGTGACATCATTCAGGCACAAAAAAATGAAAGGTACTGGGAAGGTGAAAACACTGGTAGGATCTTTGCTACCTTTAGTAAAAATTCATACCTACTTATTGTTAGGTATGCTACAGAGAAGAGATTAATTTGCTTACAGCAGTATGATATTGGACAAATCAACTGAGTGATGTTAGTACACTGAAAATGATTTTGGATGGTAGTAACTGTAAATTCTGCTTACTGCAATTCATATCTGACTTTTAGTCTAAGGTTCCTCAAATACAGAACATTCTATTAATCATAAACCACTACTAATAGACAACAGTGGTTTTATTGTAATGCGGTCAGTGTCTGTGATGCTATGAAACGACGAGTTCAGAGGGTACCTATCCTGATGACCATCCCTGCGCTGGTAAGCTTAGATGCGTTAATTGTGAGGCTCAGTATTAATATTCATGAAAAGAGGTTTGGGCATGAACTTGATAGCCAGGTGGTTTAAAGGCATCACACATGGGGGAAAATATCATTAGCACCAAGTCTGTGGGTCATTCCCCTACTCTTTGTCCCCACATTCCCCATGTCTCTCCGTAATCACCGTAATAAAAAGCGAAACACCCAAATAATAGATTAATCAGAAAAGAAGCTGGCTTGCTGGTTTCTATTAAGACATCAAAAATGAATATTACTCAGTATCCATTCATCATTACCTCTGGGCCACGGGAATAAGCTGTTTTTATTTGTGTTTTTTCTCAAACTAAATTGAGTGCAAATTATGACACCAGTTTTATTAAGTAGATGGTGTATGTTTGCTTTTTTTAAAGTAGGGATTTTAAATGCAAAGTGTACTAAATATGCATTAGAAATTAGATCTTGTCTGTAAGTAGTATGATTTGATCATACAGCTGCTGTCTTCTCTATGGCAAAAAGAAGTAAACTACTTGGTGACATAGTATTTGGAATAATTTGACGTTCTAAAGTGAAGAAAGTTCCGATTAACGGCTGTAACAGGTAATAGAACATTAGAACTGTCTAGGTTCTGTTACCTTATCTCACTCTCTCCATTTCTGTGTCTGTGTCTGCCTATCTGTCTCTCTGTCTTTTGTTCTTTTTTGTCCAGCCTATCTATATGCAGTGTTACTGATGGATGTTCCTGGAAGAGCTCATTTCTTTGAGGTCTTTGTTGGAAGGAGCATCTGTTTGCATCTGTGCATACACGTGCATGAACCTTCACTAATGTAGACAGAAAGCACAAATAAGTTCTTAAATATGGAAAGCAGAACGTCACACACCTCATTGGTTCCATTTTATTGTCAAGTAGCGGCCCAGCTGCAATTTGTTTGCTTTCCACATTTCTAAGGCTGCAGCCAAAGTGTCTCCTTTTTCTGGCTCAGTGGAAACGGAGCGAGATGATTAAGCAGGTGAAGTTTAGCATCAGAGGGCTCGCTTTACTGTCAGCAGCATTTATTCACACTTATTATTTTGTTTTTTTCTTTTTTCAAATTTTTTCTTGGCCTGAAGGTGTTGCTGTTCATTGTGTTTTTGCAGGTGCATAATTTGTTTTTCTGTGAGAGAAGAATGTGCAGCTTCCTTTATCACAATGGGGGCGTTACAGGGGGGCATGGCTGTATACATCCTTTGTATTTTTTCATTCATATGTGCTCTGTTTCTTTTTTCTTTTTTCCAGGCAGCAGTTGTTAAAAGCAGATTTTGACTCTCCTCCAATATCTCCAAAGACCCCTGCATCAGCTGTTAAATGCAAAACTCCAAAGGAGAGGGGCCAGAAGTGTAACAACTCTGTGCTGAGTCAGTTTTTCCAAAAGAAGTCTAAAACGCCTCCCAGCAAAGAATTCCAGCGCAATGGTTCTATCTCTGAGTGGGTTCAGGAGGGGAAAAGACAAACTGCAGGAATCCACAATGGCACTGACCTACATTCAGGAAATGCCGAGCTTTCAGTGGTTGTGAAAGACGAACCCATAGATGTGGAGGTTGCATCTACCCAGGGTTTGACTTCATTCAGACTTGAGGACACCACTCCCAGTATTAGCACTGGAAATGGGATGGCACACTCCTCAACACCATCAAAAGACATAAAACCCGTAATAAAAGGTGAGACCATTTTAACTGTATGGTGTGCTACGGTCACAGTATGGAAAACAATTGTTCCAGATTGCAGCACAACCAAAATTATTGTGACCATAAGCTTATGATCTTGTTACCTTTAAAAACAAGGGAGGGAACCAGCTCTGCGACCACTCATCTTTAAAGTGACTTTGGTGCATCAAGGTGGCAATAAAATAGTCTGTTTCTACTATCAGTTTATGATTGGTTGAGGAGTTAAATTGGGAATTACATGCAATCCATTTGTGATAATATAGCGATTAACTGTGATAGATGGGTGAAAATTGCAAATCTGTTGTCTGCATACACAGAAATTCATATTTCAGTTCAGCTAGAACCTCACTTGAAACAGAAATTCTTCCACAATTATTGATGTAGTTGCTGCAGGACAGTGATATAACTGCAAAATGACACACAGTGTAGGTTTCTCAGCAACCTTGCTTTATATAGGAATACTAACAGGATCCAACCAGTTGAGTTGACTCCCCCTACTGCAAAGAGACACGTTGCAGACAAGCTGCGCTCTTCAGTGCGGAATGACTCAGATAGATTTCCGTGTGCTTGATTGCAGTCTGTTTGCATTAATAAATTAGTGCAGTTGCCTTACGATCCAAAGTGGTCATGCAGAGATTGAAGGTGTTGCACATTCATCCTCTGCACGACCAGCAGGTCACCGTAGCTGTTAGAATGCAAAAAAATTCAATGCAGGTCAGCTGGCAACTACTGATATTACCTACTCAAGGAGCTTTCTGTCCTATTTTTACTGTAGTGTGACTGCCACAAAAAGCAATGCATCACCCAGCTGGCTCAGTTACCTGGCATGGTAACTCCCTCATAAACCCACAATCACGTATCTTTTGACAGGCTGTTTTTTGGTCAGTGTCATGTTGATCTTATGCCTTTCATTTTCTGTATGTTTTCCAAAAAGATTTATCATAAATCCCAATTGTTTTGATTTTTGTATTCATCGTCTCTTTGCAAAGGCGATGTTATGTTCTCCATTTGCCTTGTTTCACACGTCACATTCAACAAATGTTGCCCATACTCAACCTAGAAAGCACCAAAATCTGTATCCGGGATGGAATTTTGTTCAAGTCACCAGGAAATACAAAATGAAGACTTTTAAAAGGCATGTTGCCTTGAGTGGTGATGGATAAATGAGCTGTATGTGTGTCTTGCTTCAGTTCAGTTCTTCATATGTCTAATTTGAATTATGAACAAAGTGTTGCCATTGTACTATGCCATATTAACTGCAGCTGGGTGAATGATGCACTGAACTGCTTAACAGTGTAATAACCTCATAGCATCATCCTTTATTAACATCATCTTGTGTACCTTTTTTTTTTTTTTTTTTTTTTTATTGAGTTTCCTT
>VUQK01010856.1:14769-25925 GCA_015106715.1 Bujurquina vittata | reverse complement strand
TATCCAGTGAGCGGCAGTTCTCTGGGTGAAAATGCCTTGTTGATGCCAGATGTCAGAGGAGAATGATTCCTTTATGACCACAGTGTTCCCATGGCTTCTTCCATCAGGATAACATGCCATGGCACAAAGCTCATGTCATCTCAAACTGGTTTCTTGAGCATGACAGTGGGTTCGCTGTACTCATATGGCCTCCACACTCACCAGATCTCAACCCAATAGAGCACCTTTGGGATGTGGTGGAACAGGAGATTTGAGTCACGGATATGCAGCTGACAAATGTGCAGCAACTGCGTGATGCTGTTATGTCATCTTTTTTTCATATTTTCCTCCATTATGATGAAAAGCTAGGGCAGCTCGGTTTATCCTTAAATTCAACATCCCTGGCTTCTCGTGTCCATGTGCTTAAGTGTCCTCGGGCAAGACACAGAATCTTAAGTTGCCCCCAATGGCAGGCAAGTACCTTGCATTTGTGAGGGTTTGTGTGAATCGCTGAAGGAAAGGCAAACATTGTAAAGTGCTTTGTAAGTCACTGAAGTAAAAAGGCAGCAATAATGCAGGTATGCAAACACACACTGATCTTATTTAATAAGTGTATGCTCAAGGACTCAAGTGTCTGGAAAATTATCATCAAAAGGTAGATATTAGCATCTAAAATAACTAGAAATACAAAAAATAAAATAGTTGGTTCCCCAAAAGGTCCTCTGAAATAAATGCAAAAAATATATTATTGATCCATCAGTCTAAAAATGACACATTGTCTTCTGATTCACAATGTTCTGTTTTGCAGTTTTTGTTGTAAGGCCAATGTGAGATAGGTTAGTTTTGCTGATGATGTGTTGATCCAATAGTTATCCTGATAGGAGTATCATAACTGCAGGTTCGGGCATTTAGTGCATCTGCTTGCCTCAAGAGCCAGTGATGCCCTGCTACCATGTGTGGTATTATCATTGAATGCCTCAAAGTAGAATTCTGAACACATCAGAATCTTGCCTAGACAAAGTTTTACTATAGCACTGTGCGCTTTTGTTGCTCACTGACCACCACCCCTAGCCGGCGAAGGAGTTCGTGGGCCAGGGGACAGCAGAACCATGGCTATTCCTTTCCAATCTCACACTGTAACAGATCAGAGACCAGTATACCTCACTTCTCACTATATGACAGCCAGGATAGACTCCAGTTCACCTGCAATAGTGAATTGGATAAGTGGAAGAAATGGAAGAGACTGAACGGATTGCTGTTCTGATGGATTTAATCACAGAAATACACAAAATACACAATTTTCCCACCTTTTCTGATAATGCAGACTTTCAAGTTAGCACTCTATAGGTGCACAGTTAATGGCTGGGAAATGGATAACACATTATCTGGCTCAAAAAAGTCAATAAAACTTCTGGGAAATTGCTCTGGTCAGTTAAGGAGCAGAGGGGCTTTTAATCAGTTTCAGCTGCTTTTGTGTTATTGAAATGAACAACAGGTGCACTAGAGGAGGAACAATGAGACAAACCCAAAACGGGAGTGGTTTTGCAGGTAGAGGCCACTGACTGTTTTGTCACTAGTTTTGCATTTGGCTAGTGTCACTATTGTTATCAGGTCGCACAGGTAGTCCAGTTCCAACATGGAGAAGGTTCCAAGAGACAGGCCGTTATTCTAGGAGAACTGGAAAAACCTCTTAACGCCCTGTGCTTTTCACACATGAGGGCAGGATCACCCTGATCATGTGATAGACGTGAAAGGGTCTGGAGAAGCCGTGGATAATATTATGTTGCCTGTAACATTATTCAGCATGGCTGGTTTGGTGGGGGGTCAGTGATGATTCGGGGAGGCAGATCCATGGAGCCAACTCTGACTAGTCAACTTTGACCAAAATCATCAATGTATCATTTCACTTGTCTTCATGTAACTTTTGTGACCATATTTTGAGGAGTTGTCAGATGATGTCGGCACATCACACCACTACTGTAGGTACCTACATTTAATACTCATTTTCAGTTATGATTATAGCCATATTTGAAGCATATATGTAATAAACTTCAAAGGTTAATCAGATAGTAGGACCATAAAATTAAATAAGTGACTCTTTCCTTTGCTGCATTTCTGCTGAGCTGTGCTGTACTATTCACTGAGCATGATAACAATCTTGCTTTGTGTGACTAATAGACATTTCAAACACCAGTTAATACACCAACTTTAAAAATGATGACGTATAAGAATGAAAAGTGATTGCCTTTTACTTTTTTTGCCTAATTGTCTTCAGCAACTAGACTTGCATTTTTTTTCTTCCAGAAAGTTATTTTCACACATGCAAATTAAGATATTCAGCTAAGCTGCCACATTTTTATTGCTACTTTAGATTGCAATAAAGCTTTTTTTTTATATCTCAGGTAGTTTTACTTGCTTAGAAAGCGTGACAGCACATTAACTTAAAGAGACAAAAAGCAGCTTTCTCTGCTGTTGTAATGTCTGATATCAACATGGAAAAGCGGTTTGTTCCATTTCTGCCTCATTGCCTGGTATTTATTTTTCATGATGCCTGATGGGGTTCCCACAGATCTAAAAACACTTGTTTGATGCTCAGTAAATACATTCATCTTTTCAGTGTGACCACGGGGATTCTTCGAAGTTAACAATGAAGATTTGACTCCGTTTAGTTTTATGTAATTACTTCTTCTTCACGGTTCACAAAGCCTGATAGCACGCAAGCTGGCTGATTGGTACATAAAACATACATCACAATGACTGCAACAGTCAAGGCAGTATTATGAAACAGTGCAAGATTTGTATTTCTCTGGTCCTTCTGTGCGAGTTAGAATTACAGCATAATTACACATTTTATTAACGATTGTAAGATATTCATTGCACAAATAAAATGTCTGTAACAAACAACACCGCACTGATTAGAGTGGTAGAAATACAGACAACTTTGTCCTCTTCACTGTACTTGCTGATCACCTAATTGTCTACTGTATGCTACTATATTGCACATGCATCAGCAACAGAAGAGCTGATTCTATGCAACGCTTGCCAATAAACGTCAATTATTAATGTAGTTCTATAATGTTCTTGCAGTGATGATATTGACAATTAGAGATACTTGATATGCTGAGCAATGCTTATGGCTAACCTGCATGAAAAACAGCGCGGGTTTTGTTATGAGAAAGACGGTCCACTGTCACTGTTTTTGCTGGCTTTCTTTTCTAACTAAGGAGTAAATATTTTGGGTTTTATCATGTGGTAAAAAGACTCTTGGTTGCTTTCATAACACTGTTTAGTGGAGCCCGTGTCTGATGGTGTGCTCTGGTATCTGGCACCAAGATGTCAGCAACAGATCCTTTAAATCCTGTAAGCTGTGAGGTGGGGCCTCCATGGCTCGGACCTGTTTGTCCAGCAGATGGTTGCTCGATTGGATTGAAATCTGGGGAATTTGGAGACCAAGTTAACACCTCAAATTCTTGACAGGGGTCAGTATGGATACCTTGAATGGTCTGTGGCTATGCATCCCCATACACAGCAAACTGCAATCCACTGTGGATTCTGACACCTTTCTATCACAACCAGTTTTAATTTACAACAGTAGCTTGTCTGTTGCATCGGACCACACAGGTTAGCCTTCACTCACCATGTGCATCAGTGAGCCTTGCATGGCCCTGTTGCTGGTTCACCACTGTTCCTTCCTTGAATCACTTTTGATAGATACTAACCACTGCAGACTGGGGACACCCCATAAACTGCTGTTTTGGAAATACTCTGACCCAGTTGTCTAGCCATCACAATTTGGCTCTCGTCAAACTTGCTCAAGTCCTTACACTTGCCCATTTTCCTGCTTCTAACACATCAGCTTTGAGGACAAAATGTTCACTTGCTCCCTAATATATCCCACCCACTAACAGGTGCCATAATGAAGAGATAATCCGTGTTATTCAGTTAACTTGTCAGTGGTTATAATATTATTATAATTTATACTTGAGAATAATGTGTGTGATGGCCTTTTTAAGATAAAAAATATGTATTTTTGGTACCAGACATTTGATTTTGATATAAGCATAATTTCTCATTCTATGCAATGTGACTTATAGGATGTTGTTAAATTCTAAAGCGAGATAAGAGTAGCTACGACAGTTTTTTGAATTCAGCTTGGTGGAAGAACCATCACACATCACCCCAAAATGTTTTGGGGTTGACTTCTTCCGTCCCACTGCAGTTATAGAGTTGATGCATGTCTCTCTCTCTCGCACTCTCTCTCTCTCTCTCTCTCTCTATCACTCACACACACACACACATACACACACACACACGCAAAATGTCTTGGGATACCGTAGTCCAAGAGTGTGTAGAGTGATGACAGTGAGAGGATGAATGACCCAGTAGAGTATCACCGAGCTGACACACTGATAATTACATGCCAATCTCACACACTCTCATTTCCGCCATCATCATATGCAGACATGCACAAACACACTATTTGGCTGGTTTCATACAGTACAAGAAACACATGTATGCACACACAGATCACAAAATATAATGACGGCTCATTCCCAAATGTGCCACATGTGCACTCATCTGCTTACTAATAAAAAACAAAACAAAACTATGTACAGTGTGTTTTGGCAGGAAGAAGATTTGAGAGTATGGTAGGCACACACACAGAGACTTGATGTATTTTCCGCATTGCGTCTCTCACAGAATTCCTAACTGTGCTCATTTAGAGGTCTCATCAAACTTTAAACAGGCAGCATAAACAGCTTCAAATGAAATAAAACACCACAGCTAGTTAAACTGAGACTGCAGACACACACATTACACAAAAAGATATATACTGTATGTACAGTCATTACCGGGACTATATATTTACACAAATACAGTGAAGTTTCTACACACACTGTACACAGAGACTGCATGAATTTACTGGTTTGCTTTCACATCTAATTAGCAAAGTGAGTATATACAGTAGACACATGCACACACACATATACACACACACACGGACACACACACACATTTTGTACTGCACTGTAAGAGTTGAGAAGGAAATACAGGCAGGAAAATGCAGATGTTCATTGTCATTGTCATCAGTCACAAACCAGCAGTTTTGCTTTCTCTTTGTGTGTGTGTGTGTGTGTCGACAGGAAGAATGATGGAGTAAGAAATTATTTCTGTCATTAGCCTATATGCAAAAGTTCCTTTTTTTTAATCACTGCTTGTATCTTTCTAACGCATGTCTCATGGGGGGAAAATGAGACTAAGTGCTGGAAAACCTGCACTGTGACTGGTGATTTCCTTCTGACACTCAGTCTGTCACGCATGCCAGTGACTCATTAAGAGGCCGTCTAATTAATAAACACTAGACTCTTTCACCCAGAGGCTGCCTTATAACTTTATTGATACCTTGCTTTTTAGAGGCCCATGGGCCCCTTTGAGACTAAAGTGAGAACATATGATCTGTTGTCCGAGAGGTGATGGGTGACAGTCATTGACTGCCAGGATCAATGCGTGATGTCTCACTTGTCAACTTATACTTTCTCACTTGTTTCAAGGTGCCTGGCTGAAACATGACGTACTAATGGGGTGCGGGATGGGTTTCTGCAGAAAGTGAAAACAAAGAAAGAAGAACAACAAAAACAGACATCGTTATGGCGCTATGCTGATGAACATTAGAACTTTATGTGGCCCTTAAAATGGTGAACAATTTTAGGGGCCACATGAAGTTGTTACATAAATTCATAATTTGAAAAAAAAGAAAAGAAAAAAGGTTAGGATATAGCTTCTTCTTTCATCCACCATCTTGAGCTCTTGTTCACCTGAATCACCGAAAGTTCAGTATGCCAGTAATGCCTATAATTTTCAAGTCTTTCCCATATTTAATAACATTATTAAGGAAAATTTCAAAGCCACATTCCCAAAATTTAAATGAATATAGCTGCAGCAAAAACACAAATTTTCTGGACTGAAATGAGCTGTAAAATTCTGTTTATTGTTTTATACCTTCTCACTGTATGAAGTCGGAGCTCGTTTTCAGGCCAGCTGGCTCGCTGGCTTGGCTCACCTGTCTGATGTAACTCATTGTAATACTTGAGCTCACTGTTCAACCATATTGCACTCACGTGTATGTGTGAGTAATGAAATGTTTCCTGTGCCAAAATCAAATGTGCGCATGTGACAAAATACGGCTAATATAGTTACGTGAGTAGGTTCATGGTCACCGTTCTCTTTCTGTTTGTAGTTATTTGTAGTCATTGCGGCTGGCCATGTTTATTTCAAAGAAGTGCTTGGAGGAAAGCCTGGAGAAAAGGTCAGGGGAGGGTGTATGTGTTTTTGCATGGGGATAAATGCATTTAAGCAGACGTGAATCCATTTCTGCACTGTATCATTTTGGCATATGTAGCATAAAGAGGCAGCCTTGCCCTTAGAGAGAAGGTAAGCTTCTGTGTTTTGTCAAGCTGCAAATTTGTTGAGATTTCAGGGTTAGGGCTTGGTGACTCAGCTTGGCCCTGAGGAGGAAAGACCGAGAGCCAGTAAATCAGTGCAGATTTTATCTTCTGTCTCAAGCAGCTTGAAATGAGAAACTATTTTGAAACAAAGTACATTATAGTTGTTGTCAAGACCGCAAGTTCTATGGTGTTGCTTTAATGTAGATGACCCTAAGTGAAACCATGTTGATGAATGAGCTTTCACAGTCTTCAGTTTATCCTTGCTTAAATTTTTTTTAGATATATTTGTAGAATAGAGCTGTATTATATATAATGTAACATTGCGCAGTCTGAATGCCTGTCCTCCCTGGAAATGCTTAATTTTACACATGAAAGAGTTCAACTTTAGCTTGCAGAATCTGGTATATGTTGTAGAAACCAATGAACACACACGTGTGCATTATTTACCAGACCATTAGGTAGAAACCTCAGATGTCTAAGCACATCACAGCTGCAGAAAGTGATGGATGAATGTGCTGCACTCTTCAATTGCTTAAAGTAATGGTTTTGGTCTCTACTTTTTTAATATCCTGGAATAGAAGCTAATCTATTCAATAGCGGGATTGTGTGGAAGTTATTTTTATGCTGCCCTTGTTAAGGATATTTCAGTTGTTGTTTATAACTATTTCCATTTGTTCCTCACTCTCATCTCAAATGTCACATTTGTAAATTTGCAGATACTCCCAGTCTTATATCTGTTTGTATAAGTGAAGCCTGCAAATGTGTGTGTGTTTGCCTATTTGTGCCCCCTTTTCCCTTGTATGAAATGTCACATTTGCCTGTTTAAATGGCACTGACTTCACTTAACAAAGAAACACTTTTAGGTCCCACTTCTACTTTAATGCAATTGTTGCTGTAGTGATAAAAAATAACCCAAACCAAAGCAACACACAAACACTCAAACGTACTGACGTGCGCTGACATGACAGAAGCCACTGATAGCCTTTTTTCTCTTGCTGCCTTGTCTATTGTTCTTGACACATACACACTCACACAGAGCATGGCTGGGCATGTCTGTCTGTGTTAAAGCTTAGGTGTACCTGGGCTAAAGTGAGTCTCTCTCAGCAGCTGCTCGCATCTTCATCAAAATCAATAGAAAGAATTGGTCTAGTGAATCCTCAGGGAAAGTTACAATATGGGAGTGTGTCTATGGGTATGCATGTGCGTGCGCATGGGTCAGGAGACATGGTATTGAGCCCAAGAGGCAGGAGTGACAAGAGTAAGCTTACTGAATGCCATAATGGATTCCCGTTCACACTCCTCCCTGCCCGTACTCTTGCTCTTCTTTTTCTTCTTTCCCCACCAAACTCCTGAGATGACCTCACCTCCTCAGACTCCTGTCTTAAAACCTTAAGCTGTCTAATCTGCTCTCCTCACACTCATCTCTTTCCCCCCCTCTCGAGCTTCCCATCCTGGTCCTCCATCTCTCTCCTCTTGTCCTCCTTTTGTTTGACACATATGTCCAATGTAAAGTAGAAGAAATGCCTTCACCCTGTGTTGAGAGAAGTATGTCCTCCGTTGAGGCTCCTTTTGTTCCGGATTAAAACATTCAAGTACATCACAAGTGGTTCATTTATCAAGACCTACCATAGATGTTCCCAGGACAAAGAGCAAAGTATTCCATTAAAGGCCACTTTTAAGAAAATAACAGCCCTCTAGTTCATCATTCCATATGGGCCTCTTTAGACACGGAGTGTCTCTAATAGGTCTGAGAGTTATCAGATGATACTCCGATGATTCCAGTGGGGAAATTGTTGTTGCAGAAACAGCAGAAAGATAGGATATAAAAAAAGAACACATTAGGTGAAAAGTATTTAAATCTTCAGAATAGGTACATAAAATAATAATAATAATAATAATAATAATAATAATAATAATAATAATAATAATAATAATAGAGTAAAAAATAATAAAACATTATTTTTGAGAATGATATTTTACATCAATTTTAACACAACTACCTTCATGGTTTTGTAAGCAAAATTCTATTGATGAGAAGACTGATGGCTTTTTGAAAAACACTGTGGGTATCTGTTTTTGTGATTTCAACCATTAAAAAGTTTTTGAAATAATCCAGAATTGAATCGAGATAGAGTGTTCATACAAATAATGTTTTCAGGGGGGATAAAAGCACACTTCTGGAGGTTCAGTGTTTGTGTTTCTCTAACACTTTCTAATTTAACACTAATTAAATGCAGTACATGAGGAAGAGCATCTGTGTCAACCTCTGGGAATTTAAGCCTGGCATCATTTGAGTTTGGAAGCATCCAGTCGACAGTGCAATGGGCAAAGCATCAGTATTAAAGGATTTTGCATCGAACATTTCCTCAGTGGCTGTAGGGGAATTCGAGGGTGATGCTCTGACTATCCTCCAGGTTTGCCTTCCAGAAAATGTACATATTGGTTTCTTAAGCTGAAAATGAAAATCAATGCATCAAGGCTTACTGGAAGAGATCTTGAGCTATAGCTTCCTAGAATCAAATTCAGATGTCTTAATGTGGCGCCTGAAGTTTGTGTGGTTGTAAAAAGTGGATGGGTTATTTGTGGGCAGCCAATATATACAGTAGGTCAAGTCTGCAGTGAGTTTCCCATTTTTGTTGTCAATCTCTTCCAAAGTATAGTGTCTCAGTGTTTTTGCTTTCCCCTCAAACAAACCCGAAGGACAATATCTGCCAGTTTAAAAAATGTGTACAGACCACAACATTTTCACTTGCTGGCCTTCAGGATTAACCTTACATTCTGATACTTAGTAACTGCAGGTGGGCAGTGTTGGTACCACTCCCCCAAAACACTTTGGCACTGACCAAACATGCACTTCTGAGGATTGTGATCAGGGCCATTGCCACAGAAGTCCTGACCTGTACTGTCACGTTGCCCTGGCGACCCAGTTCCAGATGTCTCTCTCTGTTGGACTCCATAGTAACCCTCCATTGTAGCTGGCAACTAACCTACCGTGCACTAATCACTGACAACAAGGAAGCTGTGGGGTAGGTGGACTGTCAGCAGCGTGAGCAGAAAGTTTGATGAACTATTATCTGCAGATTCAGTTTGTTAGATAGAACTGGCTGCCTCCCTCAGGTTTAAAACAATTTTAGTTTTTCTGTTGCCAAATCTGTTTTTATTCCAGGGGGAGTGGTGTAAAGTGGAACGTTCAGGCTGGGCAGAATGAGAATCCATTGATTATCATATTGTCCCAAATGAACAAATCTGATTGTGATGCTCTGAGGATAAGAAACATATTGAACCTAACATTTGTAGAATGAATGGGCTTTGACATTACCAGCACTGTGACATTTAATTAATGTAAAAAAAAACAAAACACTTAAAACCAAGCAATCAAGCAACCAACCGAAACAAAACCCCAAACAAACAAACAAACAAAAAACAATACCTCAAAACAGTACATCAAGCCGTTTAAGTGAGTTCTTCCTGGTTCTATTTTACTGTCTCAAAGTGAGTCAGAAATGTGTTGAGTTCGGTGGTATTTTTCAAAGCTTTCAGCTCAGTAACAGCTTTGGTAATGGACATTCCTTTATTAGATTTTCAGCCACTTCACATACTCTATGAAGCATTTTGAATGCTTTGGGTTCAAAAAGATTCCCTCTGTTTTGTAGCATTTTAAATACTGCATGTTTGGGCTTGAAGTCTTCCATTCAAAAAAAAAAAATCTGTGATATAATTTCTCTTTCTTTTCTTTTTTCCTTGATTCTGTATGAAGTCTGCAACCATGTTATAGTTTGATCAGAATTGTATCATTTCAAAACAATTTGTTGCTCACAATTTTAATAGTTTATATCTAATTTTGTATAATTGTATAATAATATTTTAATTGTTTGTAAAAATGCAATATGTGCTAAGGTTTTAAGTTCTGCATGTTAGCATCACAAATGTAAAGAAAAAGAAATGTGTTTTTGTTGTCAAACAACTACAATACATCCTGTGCTCATTAACCAAAAAATTAACGAGCACAGGATACATTGTTATGCACATAATCATGAATCTATAGTCCTTCATCCCTCTAATTACTAAACTGCACACTCATACACTTGAAAGGTTACAAAAGGCTCTAATAAATAAAAATCCTTAGATGCTGCCAAAATTTACTTTGCAAAATTTGCATCTATAAACCTGCAACACATGTATACCATAAAAAATGCCCATTATTTTTTGTAATACACAAAATTGTATTTTTTGTGTATTGTATTTTATGGTTACCTGTTTTACTGATAGGGAATGTCAAAGTTTTCAGTTTTTGTTTCTGGTTAAGAGTGCACAGATACCTTTCAAAGTGATGAATGCATTTCTTCATTAAATCTCACAGGAAAATTAATAAGCAAATTATATTTTCTATTGCACTCCTTGTAAAGAAGGTCAAAAGTCAATATTGGCTGCAGAGCAGTACCCAGTAGCTGGAACTGCTCTAGCATTTTGTTCAAGGACAATTTATTAAAGTGGATGCTTGCCAAAACACAAGCTTACATTTGAATCCTCTTGAACCTCTACAATGCATGCAGCCTACAAACACACACACACACACTGTTAAGTTGTATATATATCCAAAAAGAAAAAAAAACAAAAAAAAAAATAAAAGTTAATAAGAAACAAATAAAAGAAATTATTATTCTGCTACCTATGCTTGTTATAATTTATTTGTTTGTTATATTTGACTGGATGGCTTGGTGTGAACTTGTA
>VUQK01010855.1:0-19558 GCA_015106715.1 Bujurquina vittata | reverse complement strand
AATGACTTCAAGCTTGAGTGGCCTTCTGCTGTACTATCAGTGTAGAAAAAGGCGTAGACTGATCAATGGACAAGCTGATCTCTACTGGCAGGAGAGAGCTTTGCTGTAGATTTTTATTTTTTTTTAATTCAGCCATAAATTAAATGTTCAGAATATCAGGACTGTTCATCTGCTCAAGGGCTGAACGTTTAACTCAACAGCCTTCATTTTTTTCGTTTAAAATTATTGAAACATACTTGCACATTCTGGTGGTTGACAGTAAAAAGTGAGATGATTCCAATTACGAAATTCGTAATACAGCTAAGTATCAGCCTCATTATTCTGTGTACAACCAATGAGATTCATGAAGTATTAATAGGGATCCTAAGCCGGGAGCATTGCACAGACAGGATACCAATACAATCACTGTTTACCCAAGAACCACATATAAAACTCTGTACCTCTGCTGAGAGTAAAGCTGACCAAATACTATAAGCCCTTATTAAAAAACAAAAAAAGAAAAGAAAAAGAAAAAAACATTACTGTATCATAATAAATTAAAACAGAACTGGTAATAAGTTTTGAATTATTATTGCAATTTCCCTATCTGGTAAATACTCCAAGGCTTTGGCAGGACATTTGAATTACAGTAATCCTCCACTACTCAGTGAGACTGTATAATTTCTGAAGATGAACTCATCTAGGAGTAACCTATTTGACAAAAAGCAAAATGGATGCACTGTGAAGTAAATTAAGAATAAATCCATATTTCTGGTTGCTTTCCATTGAAGTCATGTCCACATTACCAGTAAACATTCATCCATCACTCTAGGAGTTGGTTGCATATCAAGAAAATGCGTGTAGTTGGCAAATGAAATAAAAGTGTAAATGATGAGCTTGCCAGGAATCTGCAACATCTGCTCTTATAAACCCACTAATAACATCTCTTGACTATTATCACATACTTGTGAGACCAACAGTTTTATTCTAGCATCAGTGTTTTGTAGCTTTGAGACACGACCCGTGAAAGATTTCCAGATGAAAATGGTGCTGCACAGTAATTCATCTTTTTGTCAGCTGACGGGGATATACCTTAAATGTCTTTGTGTGTGGGTTCATTTTATAAAACACATGCACTCAATCAGCTGGTGTATGCTTTTATCCCACACTGCTTAGGCATCCTCCCCTGGTTTGTGATTCTTGTCCTCTGTGGTCCCATGAGATTATCCATCAGCAGTGTTCTTTATCCAAACTATACATGTAATGGTGGCAGCAACCCCCAAGAGAAAAGGTGATGAAACATCCCCCCTCAGCAGCTTAAAAGAGAACTGCAGTTTCCATAGGAACAGCTATAAAAGCAATTAGATATGATGTGCAGAAAAGAAGCTTGATGAGCCATCATTCAGGAATGGCCCTCAAAATTCCATCTGAGATGCAACAAATCCTACGCATCACTCCTCATCTTTAATTTCCCCCTCTTCGCTGCTTGTGTCTCCTTTCCTCTTTTCAACAGATGATAGTTTGAAGCACGTTTTCTGCAATGAATCCCGTCTTTATCATAAGGGGCCCTATTCATCTTTTGATCAGCCAGTGCGCCTGAAGAAGAGATCGATGACACAATCTCACTTTCTGAAAAAGGAAAGGAGAATGGGAAGAGGAGGATGGGCTGGAGTTGCAGACACATGGATGTGTTTAGGTGGAGGTTAGGAAGCAAAGGAGAAAATTGAGAGTGGGAAGGTCACAAACAAACTGGACAATGAGGCGGACAGAGAGAGGGAGGGACAGCTGGAAGACAAAGAGGAGGAAGAAGGGAGATGTGTTGATCGGTGTTCCTGTTCCTGGGTCCATTGCAGCTCATCTCCATAATGTTCCTCCTGGCCTCATTAAAGATGAGCAGAGGTGCTGGCCACATTCTGCCAGGTAATACACGTGATACCATCCCCCTCCTCCTTTCCTTCACCCTCTCACCCTGTTCCACTGCTGCCTTCCATCTCCAATCCTCGGCTCTCCCACCCCCCGACCTTTCCCCCATCTTCGTATAAAAAACGCATAAAAGAGAGAAAGGAAACATCTGACAGTCTGCAATCCTCTCCACCTCTCATCCATCATACATAAATGCTTCCCTCCCCTTCTTT
This sequence comes from Bujurquina vittata, assembly GCA_015106715.1. Lineage (NCBI taxonomy): Eukaryota > Metazoa > Chordata > Actinopteri > Cichliformes > Cichlidae > Bujurquina > Bujurquina vittata. Next base: position 17,444 of record VUQK01010855.1, on the reverse strand, counting down.
GCACCACCAAGCTTCCACCCCCTCCTCATTTGTTAGTACATGTTCTGCCTCCCTTTTCTCTCCCCTTCAGCATATCTCTGCTGGCTTTGGGCTAAAGCATGACTGTGTGTCATCCACAGTTTTGAAAAATACACATCTCTCCAGGAAGAAATAAATGTATTGCATCTCTGTTTTTTGCATGTCTGTCCCTCTTCCTAATAGGCTTAACGGACAGTGACAACAGCTCTGGGACCAGTGTTAAAGGCCATTTTTAAATGGATAGCAGGTTTAAAAAAAAATCTGTATTTTTTCTGTTAAAACATGACTATTAGCAAAAAAATGAAAATGCTATCCAGCACAAATTAACAGGCTCCAGAGGGAGAAATCCTGTATCACATCAAATACCATCCATCATGCTCCTCCTCCTTTATTTCCTTTAGTCTCTTGACTTGGAGAATAATGGCTGCTGTGGCAATCAATAGATTTTCTCACAACTAATGTCACTCTCTGTTCTGAACTCTCCCACACATCCTCACTTGTTGAGAGGCTGGAAAGCACAGCACAGATTTTTTTTCTTATTTTCCACTCACACACTTCATTTGTTTTTACATCTTTGTAGTTCTCTCCATCTCTGGTCCCTTTCTGCTCTCGCTCCAATGCTGTTGCCCCCCTCGTTCTCTGCTTCCCCCTCTATCTGTGACAGCTGTTGTTGCTTTGCTGTGTTTGCAGCCTACGCCTTATCTGGGCATGAATTCATTTAGCTGCCATTAGATGCCTCCCTGCCCAGAGCTCTTATAAAGGGGGGAACCCATTTAAACAGCATAATTCATAACACGGAGAACAGTGGTACAGATGGAGGAGTAATGTGCTTTAATGCTGTCAACTGTGAGTCGACAAATAGCTGGTCATTAACATCCATATCAGTGCACAAAGGGGGGGGGGAGTAGATGCTTCAGTATTGTTATCATTTACATGCAGTGTTTTACAGTAAGCAATGCGTTTTTGACATCAAAGTATTCCCCCAGCAAAACGACACATTTCATGGGATTTGTGCTGAAATGTTGGGTCTTATTTTGCACCCACTGCCTACGTATGCAAATTTTACTCAACTTTTAAACCTTTTATCTAACTTCCCTGGATTCTCTGGGTTCCATGCATACAGTCAGCATATTACTCCATTCACCTATCCAGCTTTGTGCACCATATGTCCTGAAATCTGCATGCCTGTTTTTAGACTCATCCCCATTCTGTCTTTACCTTGTCCTCCTTTTTGTTCTTCCTGCTAACATATTAAACGATACGCAAGAGTGATCCTGTTAGAAGGAGAGGTGCTTTTTTGATTACAATGAAGCATTCAAAAGTTGCATGCAGAATTCCCCAAGGTTCAATGGTTGGGCTTCTATTTAACATTTACATGTTTCTTGTGGATCAGATGGTGGAAAATAGCTAAATATTCTGCAAATATTCTACAAGACTTATCATCAAGTAAGTATAGCCCCCAACAGCAACTGCAGTCAAACAAAGATGAAACAAAAATCTTGCACTTAATGTTTTAAAGTTGTAGGTGGTTGATCAGGATATATTCTCTTTTAGTTTTTCATTAAGCTAAAAAGCAGCACTTCATCAGACTAAAAACTACTGTGATGGAAATAAAAGAGAAATGAACTGAATTCAAGGTGTTGCGTTTTTTGGGACACTCATAATACTAGTAATATTCCTACTGTGGGCAAGCCTGATTTTTGACATCAAAATTCCTTACAAAGGTGAGTTATGCAGCTTCTTCTTTCAACTTATTGAATTGCAGTTATGCACAGGGGCTGCTGTACTGTGAAACCTTGCAGTCAAAAGCTCTTGCTCTGAAGGGTGTCTCTGAAGAAATTACATGCACAGTTTGTTGACGTTACAAGTAGTGGTGCCCCTCCTGTGATCGGATGATGAGAAAGGAGCAGCCATATTCCTGTATAAAAAGATTATTCCTAACCTGACCATCAGTCAATAGCTAGAACTTGCAGTCCAAGATGCTGTAGAACACGTTACAGAGCTGAGTCATTTTAACAATGATTTATTACCCATCAAAGTGCTGTTGTTCTGATGTGAGTATCTATCCATTTTGTTCTGGTTATGCACTGGTTATGCCTATCCCAGCATAACCAGCTGTCATAGGTGCAGGGTACACCCTGCACCTATGGCACGGACTTAACACATGGAGACAGACAAGCATTCAGGCTTACATTCACACCTACAAACAATTTAAAATCACCAATTAAAAGAAACCCATGCAAGTCTCTAGAATATGGGAGGAAGCTGGAATGCCTACAGAGAGCCGACACACAAAGGCCACAGCCTGGATTTCAAACCAGGAAGTTCTTCTTGGGAGGTTCCAGTGTTAACTATCGCATGACTGTGGCACTAACACTTCAACACTTTTTCATGGTGTTGAAATTTGAGCTCTTCTCATATTGAAGTTAAATGAAGAAATATTGAAGTTAAACGGCACAGCAGGCCGAATACGGGGGGGGAGGGGGGGCAGTTAACCACTCATGTTGTTTCATGTGTTTGCATCATGCAAACAAATGCAAAACATGAAAAAAGAGAATACAGCACATATTCATCTAATTTTGAAAATATGTCAGTATTTAATGCTCTTGTAAATGCAATGGGTATATGTTTAAGTTTTATACACGTCTCATTTAAGTTCCTAATTATTCTGTTAATGTAACACTGACAGCAGTAATGAATTCCCTTACAGGCTTCAGGTTTTTAACTGACGTCCCACTCTCCGTGTTTTTCACACATCACACTCTGATAATAGAGCTGCTCAGTCTTGGAGCATTTCAACATTTGGAAGTAAACCAGAGTCCGTATGTAGTTTATACTATGGGGTATTTGGTTGCTCATACCCAATAACCCCATAATGAGGAATCTTTAATTCAGCTACATGGTTAGCATGGTTTATTTTTAAATTTCACAGATGTGTCTTGGCCAGTAAATGTGCATCCATGTTACTATAGAATGAGAGGCTGAGGGTTTCTTTCCTCCTAACTCCCAGATTTAAAAAAGCATATTTTTTATTTTATTTTTTTAACAGCTGAAAATGAATTTTACTTGAGATAAAAAGAAAAAAACTCAAAGGGACACACACAAGCTAACTTTATACAGTATGTCATTCACACATCTGTGTCATGTAAAGTACTTTGTTGAAGCGCACTATACAAATAAACTTGTCTTACCTTGCCTTTGCCCTTGATCTTCAGTATGAGTAGTGAGACCATTAATAGTATGGTCACTTCCTATTTAAGCCAAGTCATCTGATAACTTTGTCACCTCTGCTCAGCTTCTTTAACGTGTCTTCATATCATCTCAGGTCTACTCATACATATTAATTGGGAATCAAATTGAAGGAGCTCCTCTGATCCCCCTGTCACTTTTGCAGAGGTTTTAATGGAAGCCATTAACCTGTTAACGACCAGCATACTGTAACTGTCAGTTAACTTGCATTCCTTCTTTTCGATTTGTGTCCAGAGTTGACACATTACAATAAAAAATAAATGAATAAATGAAAGGTTGGCCTCAAATGCAAAAAAATTGTTGATATCCATTTATTATCTCTTATGTGAGGCAGTGCTGTGATGAGTTCGTTAGCACTGTTACCGCCACCATCTGGCCTTTCTGTGCAGAGTTTGCATGTTCTCCCCGTGTCTGCGTGGGTTTTCTCCAGGTACTCTGGTTTCCTCCCACAGTCCAAAGACATGCAGTTCGTTGGGTTAGGTAAATTGGTTATTCTAAATTGCCTGTAGGCGTGAATGTGAGTGTGAATGATTGTCTGTCTCTCTGTGTTGGCCCTGCGACAGGCTGGCAACTTGTTCAGGCTGTGCCCCGCCTCTACCCCTATGACCCCCGTGACCCTGAAAGTGATAAGCTGACCAAAATGGATGGAGGGATGTCTCTTTCAAATATAATCTGAGCAAGCATCTGTATGTGAAACTGTGTTGTGTGTCTAGACAATACACTACACTTTTCCTTCTTGCAGGGAGGGGAAAAAATGAAGCTATTCTCCATGGAGATTTGCCCCTAGTTGCTGTTGTCATCACTTCAAACTGCCGGGTCATTACTGCACCACAAGCAGCTTGGCTTAATGTCTTTTGGCTTAACGCTAATGACTTACTCCGCATCTGTCCCTGCGGGTAGGAGGGGAGACGGGGATACTATGAAAAGTCATGCTAACTCTTATTTGCGACAATTAAGGCAGTAATTCACATTCCATCAGTTTTCTTAAAGTACTTCCATGACGATGGTTTGGTTTTCATAACAAAAACAATTATGGCACATTAGAGGGAAAGAGACAAGTGCTAAGGAAAGGAAAGTGGAGGAAACAAAGGGGAGAAGGAATTAAAGGAAGAGGGAAGTAAGGCATGAGAAGAATGAGCTCAAGAGAAAAGACGAGAGAAAGGGTGGAAGGCAGAATTTCTGCTGTAGAAGTTTAACAGATAACAAGACCAACCAGAGGAGAGATGAAAAGCTGAAAGGAGATGAGAGAGGAGCAAAAGAAAGGAAAATACAGGATTTTTCAGTCTCCTCTATTCCTTACCTTCTGTTCTTCTCGCCTCATCTTTTCCCACTATCACTCCTTTCCTCTTCTACTCCTTTTTTCCCCACTTTATGTACAGTGTTGGATTATCCATGCATATTTAACACAGCTGCATCTTCAAAGCTATGAACTTATTCATTAGCATTTAGAGTGCTAATGAAAGCATGCAGAGTGCTAGTATCCTCACTGTTTCCCTGCACTTATTCTCAACTCTTCTCATAAAACCCTATGCCACCCTCTACATATAGCCCCCCCCCCAACCTCCGCAACATCTTTCTAAGTCCCCTCTGTCTTCCTATCACTCTCCTTTTTAACTGTATTCAGCAAAGAATTTGATTACAGAAGGGACAGACTTGAAAAGTTTAAACAGAGAGATGTGTGGGAGAGGTAGTGAAATCCCACAAGGGTTTTCTTTCTTCATCTCCCACCATCACTATTTCCACTCACCACTGCTCTATTCATATTTCAGCCTTCTCTTTCTTTCTTCTTTTTTTTGGCACTTGTTCTAGCCTGACTTGGAGGGAGGAGGAGATGCAAGGAGTTCCCAGGGGTCAGGAAGGTGTGTTGTTCATTCCTTCCCATATCCTCATTCTCACAGTCTCTTTCTAATTGTCTCTCTCGCTTTTATCCTTTCTCTACACTTTCACAAAGAACACAGGAAGCTTGGCTAATTGGGCACAAAAACAATGGCCTTCTGTGCGTATATCATGCGTATAAACATTTCATGCACAAAGCTATGATTTATCAATATTTTTGCACTTAACAACAAACTTTTGAAGTACCTCTGGCAGTGTCTATGAACAAATGAAGGCCTGGCTGTCTTTAAAATAAATACAACTATTACTACTATTACTACTACCAATAATAATAATTCCTATTGGTCATTTGCAGTTTTCCCAAACACCAAAAAAGACAAAATGCTGAGAATCACAATTAAATGAAAATAAATAAATTGTATTCAAAGATAACAAATTACTAAATGGAAAGGTGAAGGCTTTAAAGAGCATTAAATTATCTTTTAATAAAAATGACATACCATTGCTGGATGTCATCACTTAAAATCTAATTTATTGGCACCATCCCGCAGATGCTGGAGAGTCTGTATTTTTTCAATTAATTAGTTTTTTCATTGCAGAGAGTTTCTCATCTCATTTTTTTTTGACCATCATCACTCCAGTCGAAACACTTTGGAAAGTTTGTTTGAGTTTCTTCAGTTGGGCTCTCTCCTGCTTTCTTGCGCTGCACGCTTCTCTCTTGGAACATTTGGACTACTTTCTCGATGCAGTTGGAGGCAAACATGTTTCTTTATACTGTATACCAGTCAACAGTTTGGACACACTCCCCCCTGTCCAAACTTTTGACTTTTGTATAGAAACATTTGTATGGCAGTATACAGATTGCAGGCAGATTGCCTGATGACAAGCCTGTTGGTTCACAATGATTCAGATTTACTAATGTATGCATGAAATTAAGGACAAAATAGCCTGGTGCATTTTATGTGTGCTCATAATTTTTGCACAGGGTAAGAATATTTCCACGCATTTTGCTAAATGAGACCAGTGTTCTCACCTTTTTCTCAGCCTCGGGTCTCACTTTTGGTCTGTCTCCTCAGTTTATTCCTCACACTGGCCTTACCTGAATAAAAATGCTTTAAAGACCAGTGCTATGGACTCAAAATGGGGTACGTCTCTGCACCGCCTACAGGTTCAGATTCATCACTCTCCCACACAAATCCTCAGCAGCCCATGTAGGTAGCCTGATTGACAGAGAGCAAGAGAAAGACCGTGAGTATACAGAAGCAATAACACAGCAACTGGAGAGAGTGATGGAGGAGGGGAGAGGAGGGAGGGGGAGGCAGACGCTGGAGATAGTGGGTGTTTTGGTGAAAAGATGGAGCCTGGAATGAGAGAGTTAATCTGCAGAGGAACAGATTGGTTTCCCATCCCTCCTTCCTTGTCCTTCAAAGCAAAGCACAAATTCTGCAGTCTGATACACACACACATTCATGCACACTCAGAAATACACACTCATGGGAATCCACACACAAAAGGAAAGAACTCCACATGGTGAACACTCAAGCATGCAGCTCATGCTGGGAATGTGCAAATGCAAAATTTACAGAGATGCAAATAGCAAAAGAAAGTGATTGAATTCCATTACTCTTATGGAAAGGTAGGGATGTAGAGGCTTCATACTGCTCTCCCTCATTCAGTGGTCCATTTCTGGCCCTGAGACACTTGGGGGTGGCCAGACAATGGGGTTGGCGACTTAAAAGATATGGGTCAATAAAACACAAGGGACATTTTAGCTGAAAAGGAAATTGATTTCTCAGCAGCCAGAATGTGCTGTGACCTTCACAAACCCCTTTTCTCATGACTTTATGAGGACTGAGCTTCATTTTGTCCTTGTTTGTTTCAAACAAGTCTCACTGCTGCAGCCCTTGCCCCATCAGCATTTCACAGTACGTTACATCAATATTCTGAACTCATAACATTATTGTGGGTCTAAAATTATTTCACTTAAGTTTAAACCATGGGATTTGTGAGTACTCAGATATTTGAAAACTTGATTTATTTAAAAGTAACAACTAGTAAGAAACCCATAATCATTTACAGTATATTTGAAAAGATTTTAGTTATAATTTGTATGTGGAAAATGTATTAATGATTTTAAATGAATATTGAGACTTTGTTCAAAAGAAGAGCTTAATACAGGGCACGGGAGGTAGGTTTCAGGAATACATAGCGAGTTCTACTCTAAAAAAAGAAAGAAAAAATCCTGATGTTAAAACAAAAGTGCAGGAACAGACCTACAGTAAGCAAACTAAGAACACTAGAAGTTTGATACAAATAAGAAAGATAAACTGACAAAGGCACAAGAGGAAACAGGCTAAATTCACAAGGAAAGCGTGGTTGGGAATACGTGAAAACAGTCAGGCACAAACAGACAACCACAGAGGTGAGAAAACACAGGAAGTACACACACACACACACACACACACACACACACACACATGAAAGTAGTTTTCTGTGATGTTTTTTGTTTTATTTTCAAAGGAACAATCAAACTAAAAGAGTAACTAATTAAAGGCTTAACAATAACCCAACAACATGGCAGTGTGGAAATTCTGGCTGGATAGTAAACACATTTTTTATGTTACTGGTTGTTTATTGCATGAAGTCAGGAAATACTCCTTATGCTCCTTAATAATTGCTGAAAAGCCTTGTACTTTGTGCCCAGTTTACGTTGGCTGAGCTCACATAGTCTTACAGCAACACTCTTCTTGTTGCACATTCACACCTTTCCTGGGAGATGGGCCGATACTATGCCAGTCGCGTACCATTGGCCACAATGTTTGTTGCGATGGTGTTAAGTTTTAATTAAAGTATGAAGTTGTGTGTTTTGGAAAATAAAGATTTGAATATGGCTTCCATTTTTTTTTTCTTTCAGTCAGTGATTACTGTAAATGAATATAATTGCTGTATTTTCATTAAACCATGCGCAGTGTTGTCACCTTGCGTAATGCTCACAAAGTCATGCCACAGCGTAATATTATCATTATTGGTCATGAGATGTTATTCAATTTCAGAAATTTTAAATTTATAAAAGGTTACAAAAAATTAAAGCAGGTCTCAAGTTGTCAGGATTATTAGCTTTTTTAAATAGTTTTAAATACTCTACAAGTCCATTATAACATTCATAGAAAGTATTGCATACTGTATATCTACAATATTATTGAAATGACAGGCCTTACAGACTTCAAATGAATGATGACATCAAGGATACTGCATATAAGTCATATACCCAAATTAGATGCAGATACACTCACAGGACCAGTGTCTCATGATCTCAAATATGAAGTCCTTGGCAAAGAAATGGTGTTTACATAATTGTACAAATAAAAGTATAAAACATTAGAATATCCTCTGAAAGTGTGTCAAATCACAACAACAGTTGCCTCAAAACTTCCTTTCAACAGATAGAAACCTCCAGCAGAATGAGACTCAGTGAGGGACAGCCACCTGCTATGACAGCCTGTGGTGGGATGTCAAGAGAAGGCAAATATATTAGATAAGTGTACACACAACCTTTCATATTAACACTAGTGTTGTTCTAACATGTTTAATTTTTTTGAAAAAGTATGCTGTACTCAAGTGTATTTTTAAGATGTGGAGGAGGGTTTTAAGACACCCCCAAAATTACAATTCAAGTATTTCATGGGTTACTGATCATTGCTGTTACCACTAATAAATGCAGGAGGACTGTTCAACTGTAAACAATGCTGGGGCCCAGTATAGCATAGACAGAGGACAAATAGCTCCCTTGCATCCAGAGAACACAAAATTAATCCAACAGCACCTGCAAGGCTCACTAATTACGTCACTGGCTATGTTTGGGTTTTCCTTAGACACACAGCTTTATAAAACCTTCACATCATTAAATCACAATCAAAAGAAGATCGAGAAAATTAAGAGTGAGCTACGGTACAAGTTATTCTGCTGTGGCAGTCACAAGAATGAGGACATCCCAGTGTGCTTGTGTTTGTAAATGCACCAGGTGCGTCAATGTGCGTGACCTGGTTTGCTGACCCAGTAACTGTGGGCATATTCACCTGTATTACTCACACTTCTCTGATTTTCACATCTCGCGCAACCTAACACCAGGCTGCTATCTATCAGGCACACCACTGAATCATAACTCTGCATCCAGGCTCCAGGACACCTGGGAGCAAATGCTCTTTGACTATTGCTGTCAACAGTTCTGCCGTGTGATCAAAGCAGAGTGATGCGTGGTGCAGACGAGAGGCTTCAACGTTTAACCAGCAAACAGGATTTTTTTTCCATATGGTTTCACCAGGAGTGAGATTGTGGAGATGTTAAAATGTTTTACACTACTTGCTAAAGTTAAGAATAGGAGTGCTGAAAGTTGCAAAATTCCTTTAGTTCTGCTGTTTTAAGTACTGCACTAAATCTCCTTTGGTCTCATCCATGACATCAGATCTGCCCTTTCCACCTCTTTCCAGTTTCCTCTGCAATAATAATGTCAGTCGGTCTGCATCAGGTAGAGCTGGAGATCATTAGAGCTGCTGATTTAACATCTCACAGAACCCTGTCCAGCTGTACCATCAAAGGTTGTGTTGCTAACCTTCACACACTAGCAAATGTTCACATTGATTAGACCAGCACTGATTTCCCGGGGCAAATATGTGATGCATGATTGCTTTCACGGGAAGGCGATGCCGCCTCCATTGCCTGCAATGTATACTGATACATGTGAGTCATGATATTAAACCATGTGTCTGTATCTGTGTGTATGAGACAGAGAGAAATAAGGCAGCAGAGTGGTTATTCAAGTCAACCTCAAAGGTTTCAAGGGGATTTCCTGATTAAAAAATTAATTATATTGCATCCAAATTCTTCCCTTCCTCTACCTTGGTGAATGCTTCTGCTTCTTAATATTCAAGCCACTGATTCAGCAGCATGTACTATAACAATAACGGTCAAATGTCAAAAAAAATAATGTTAACAATTTCAAGACTACATTATCCCACTGGCTAAGTGACCACTACAATTAATGCATGCACTCATTTCAGCCTGAAACAGTTCCCATTTAAAGAACACTGGCCAGTAAGACTGGCTACTCAAGGTCCCGTTAATCATTCATTTTTCTCTGACTGTGCCTTTAAGTGTGTCCGATCTCATTTGAGCTCACCCCAGTAGCTGTTCAGAACATTCATTTGTTTTGATTGATCCTAAATGCTTATTAGCAAAGGCGGAACATTCACACGGAGACAGCGGGCTTGATATTCAAAATTAATAGGTAGTGAGATGGTTAGGTAACATATCAATTTATGCCCCACAAATTTTCTCCTGTTCATGGACATCCACCTGAAATGTGTCACTGCCGTCATTAAAAAAACGTGCTGTAAACAGCTCTTTTTATTTATTTATTTTCACTAATTAGTGTACTAGCAGATGGTGGAGAAAAGGGTATTAGTTTTTTGCAATGTAGTGTTGATAAAGCAGTGTCTTCATGTTAAGTTGCTAACGAGTTTGTGAAATACATGTTTGGAAAGTAAAAAAAAAATCCTTCTTTCTTTCTTTTCAATATACTGTATCTCTGACATGTGCTGTGTACCTCTAACAGACCACATTTACAATTTTTTTAACCTGGCATTCACGTGCTCCTGATACTGTGCAGTGCATTAAGTTCAATACTCAATACTGGGACTTCACATCACTGCCGGAGACATTAAACATGGAACTGATGTTCTGCATCTCCAACGAAGACATCAAAAAGCAATCAAACCAGGAAACACATACAGTCGTGAAAAATAGAGTACACCATCTCCAAGTTCTAAGGTTTTACATATCAGGACATAAATTTACAAAAAAAAAAGAAAATCATTCATCCATCATAACAGGCATCATTGAAGTCTGGACTTTAGTCATTTTCTTCAAGACAGCAAAAATCGGCATGAATAAATGTGTGAATAAAATGGAATTATTTTTAAACTGCATTGTCATGTTGTCGTTGTAAGGACTCAAACAACTACATAACAAACATTAGAAAAATCTGTTTATGTTTCAGATGGCTGAAAAAAATATTGGCCAATAAATTGGATTTTTAAACCCCAAAATATCGTTATTGGTATCGTTTTTTAAAAACTCTGTGGGGCTCCAGTTTAGGCATGACGAGTGACTCAGAGTAGGCGCAAACCCATTGAATATTATTTTTCGTACAGCTATTTTAATTCCAAGCGAAGGAATAATTCTGTATTCATTATATTGCTTTACTTTTCTACACTCAGGGCTCATCTTCCATATGCAGAATTGTTTCTGCAAAAGAAGGAAGCTGCACAAAACAAGATTTCTGGTTTCAAGATATCTGGTTTTGATTGTTTTGAAGCTCTAGGAGCTCTGCTACAACCCTGTCCTTGGCAGGTTTAAAAATGAAGTAAATGCAACCTTAGATGAACAACAACAGGAGGTCAAAGTTCAAACCTCAACCCTGTGGCAGCGATGCTCACAAACCTCAATGGACTGAAGCAATGTTACTGTATAAAGCACATTAATGTGAACAACTGATAAAATCATACAGAAAATGATTACGTCGAGTTATTGCTGCTAAAGGTGGTTCTACTGAAAGGTGAGACGCGTTGAGTTTTTTACACACTGCTTCTGTGGTTTGGTTTAGTTTTTGTTGCATAAATAATGACAGAGTTTAACATGTCATCTGGAATTCTTTTTCACATGACTGTAAACTAATCATGTAGTTGCACTGACACAAAGGAACACTTGCAGTTTAAGATAGTTTCAGCTAGTGGCATTCCTATCTACTCATTATCATAGTAATGACACTGGGAAGTGAATGAATTATTTTTCTTGGCTTTTCTTATTCATAATTTGAATTAGCTCAGTTTTTCTTCTGCCCTCTGTCAAATGAGCTGTAAAAAAAAAAGTAATGTTGTGTACTTCGGTGGAATACTTCGGCAGATTCCTGCTCATTTATTTAGGGGCTTGGTAGCATTTGCCCTAAATAACTATCTAGAAGCTATCAAGATGGCTGGTGAATCATGAACTTTGCCACGACCCACAAAATCCAAAGGATGTGATTCCAACATCCTGGCGCCAGACATTACATAACACTCCCATAATCCCCCTTATCCATGCAAAAATCCAACACTGGTCAAGCTCTAATATCTTATTTAAGTTTATTCACGTGTAAACAAACATTTATTTAATAAATGAATAGTCAACCACACGCTGTTCTGCAGTTACTGCACATTACTATCTATCACTTACTTCATGGGTAGTGTGATGGTAAGTGAGCAAGCTGTAAACTGATGTAGTAGCGATAACACAGATACACCATCTCTATGCTGAATTACTTCCACGACTGTGATAAAAACTCATAACTATTCTTCTTCCTTAAAGCTCACACTGAGTTCCTGCAAATCAAGAAGAGGACGCAGACAGAGAAAATTATTTCTGAGCTAATCATGTCACAAAAAATCTGAATTTAAATTCTGTCTGATTAATCATCTGAGACTCCTTCATGCATTGTTAGGCAGCCTTTACCATGAATTTCCTCTTCGTCATCCTTCCTCGGGTCTGTACGGCTAGACAATGGATACAAAAGCACCCAGACTCTGGTCCTATTGTAAAGCTCTATGTCCTCTGTGAGTTCATAGGTATTCACAATATTTCCATTTCCCCCTGAGGGGATTAATAATGATGCAGGCTATTATAATTTGTTCCTCGAAATTTGTCATGTCTGTGTGTGGCGATGCTCGATGTTCTGGAACCGCACAAGTATCGACTCCATCAATCAGTATTACCACAGTAACGTTGTGAGAGCTCCACTTCCCCTGCGGCCAGTGGAGGGGAAAGGCAATTATGCAGGTAGCATATGAGAACGAGGGAGCTAGAGACAAAGTTGGTGAGAGAGAGCACGAGAGCACCTGAACAGCAATAAACAGCAAAACAGGAGAGCATGTTTATTTCCCACACCACTTAATGTTTTTCTCTTTGCGCTGTATGCCTGATTGATAATTGGCATTATCTGATTGAATGTGCTCTTTTTTGCATAAACAGCCTCCCTGGGTATATGAGGCTGAATGTTTCAAATATTAAGTGTGGCCATCTGCCGTTCCATTCCACATTTTGGTAACTGAAAACTGCACCAGGGAAGGCATTAAAGCATCATACTACTGTGTCTCCATGGTGTAGCTCACTGGGCACAATGCACAAGTACAATGGTCCTATCTTTTTATGTCTTCTTGGAGCTGGCATTAGGTGTTTTCCCTTCATTTCATTCCACCATTTATTTTGACCAAGAAATGCTAAGACGCACAAGAATTTTTATTATTTTATTTATTGTCACTGTAGTCATCATGTCTGTATTTCCTTAATTGTTGTTTAATGATGCCAGCTGTTCTCAGAATCTATCTTAAAGCTTTTAATGTCCAATGGAAATGAATTTCAAAAAGCTACTTTTCAAATGTGGCACAAGTAAAATATGGATTGTGAATAGTGTTGGGCAAAATGTGTAAGTTCTGAGAAAACCTGTTCCAATATATGGGAATATTTAAGATTGTATTTTCACCCATTTTCTCCTGTTAGAAAAGGCACAGCTCCTCTATGGCATGCCTACTAAATCAATTAAGGGGGCAACTAATTAAGCTGCATGTCAGTAACTCATTCCAATTATGTTACAGAGCAGAAATCAGGTATGCACTGAGTCCAGGCCAGTCTTCTTTCTATTGATTCTGTACTAATGCCAGACAGTTGTCCAAGGCTGGTGTACCTCGACAGTGTCTGTCAATCAACAAGTGCTGCAATCAAGTCTGCAAATTAATCGAGTGCCAAGTAAAAACCATTGGAATGCATTAATGTGTTCTGTGTGTGACGCGAAGTCCAATCACTGTTTCACAAATGGTGCAACTCATTGAGACAGATCATTTTCACAATACCACTTTATGAATTCTGTTCTAGTGTGCTTCTTTAAGGAAACAATCATGTGAATCCATCTGATGCTCTCAGAGGCAAATAGATAGAAAAATCTTGAGGCATTTATACATTTCTAATGATAAATCCCTAAATTCATCTTTCTGACTTTCCATGCAGATTAGACCAACTCACTGGATTTACTAAAAATGGAACATTCTACATTTTTTACCTTGTGGAAATTTACAATGTTACTCCAAAAATCAGTGTTACAAAAGCTGTGTGTGTGTGTGTGTGTGCCTGCGTGCGTGCATTTCATACAGTTCACACAACACTGGCAACTCCAATTGCTGCAGATTGATTGGAGAACATCAAAAATGTGGGCATGAATGAAATAATAAAATGAAGATGAATCTGTCATCATACATTTTAGGCCTATAAAGAATAAGATCAAAAATGTAAAATAATGATAAAGATAGAACAATAAACACAAACAATTAGTGATAACTTGACAAATTGATACCAGTGGAGTACAGTACTGTGCCAAGGACTTTGAAAGTTGTTTTGTATATTTTTGTTTATTTAATTTGCACATTAACTGCTTTTTCACTCATTTTCAATACAGTTCTTGTACCTGGCCATTTTCAGTCTAGTCTTTCTTTCTTTCTTTCTTTCTTTCTTTCTTTCTTTCTTTCTTTCTTTCTTTCTTTCTTTCTTTCTTTCTTTCTTTCTTTCTTTCTTTCTTTCTTTCTAAACCACTTAGAACTGACCTATGAATCCTTCAAGCACAAAATCAGTACCTAACTCAAGGCAAGAACCACTGTATGTCTACACATATTAAACAACTTAGCAAAGAAGTCCTTTTAGGCACTTTGTTACTTGCAGCCTGTCACAAAAACACATCATTTGTTCGCATTTCTCTAGTTGAATGTACTGTACAAAAAATACCAACGAGTTTGGCAAGCATAAAATAGTATGTTTGCACCAATAAGATGATTCCCTAAAAGCTATTAGCTGAAAATGTGGTATATCTCAGCATGGTGTGCAGTGTGTCCTTCAAAAAAATTAAAGAAAAAACTGACACAGGACCTGAAAGATGCCTCTGGCCCTTCAGGTGATTCATCTGCTGTTCACTGAAGCCTTATCAGAAATGGTCTCAATGGAAGGATGGCTGTCAAGAATCCATTAAAGTCATGTATTGGCCTCCCCAGAGCCTGGAACACAACATTATTGAAGCAGTGTGGAATCATCCTGACAGAGAGCATAACAAAAGGCAGCCAAGATCCAAAGAGGGGCTTTGAATGTCCTTCGAGAAGCCTGGAGAACTATTCCTGAAAACTGCTTAAGGAAGAGAGAGTTCAAGCTGTGTTGAAGAATGAAGATGGTCATACCAAATATTGACTTTCAAGTTTGTGAGAACTGTACAGTCATGTTTCAATAAATCCCTGCAGTTATTTACCATTTCCCCGAGGAAAATATAAAGAAATGAGGGGTAACTCAAGACTTTTGCACAGTTCTGTGCATAATAGCAACATAAACAAAGCCCTCATAAACAGATTTTGAGGTTTCATTTGAAGTTATTTATGGAGTCAGGTTCTCAGCTATTCGAGAGGCAGAGCCAATAATAAAGAAGGAAGTAACTCTAAATGTCTGAGTTCTATTCTGGGGAACATTTAAAAGATGAGAGTTAGAGGATCTTAGGAAACTAGATTAAGTATACTAACCATTGTGCTAATAGTTAACTTTGCTTGTTATTTGGCGGCAGGTAGTATGCAATGCTTTACCTTCAGTTTGTTTAATTAGCTACCTTTGAGGATTAATGAAACCAGGGAGCTCTTACGGCGAAAATGTAAAGAAGCTCAGACAAAAAAACAGTTCGTAAAAAATGTAAAGCCACACCGATTTATTCTTTCAAGCACTTCAAGAAGCCTAAATAAAAAAAATATTGACTTGAGATGCGTAGGCAATTTAAACTGCCAGTGATTAAATTGTTATAGGAATAAAATAGCCTGGACATTTACGCTTTCACACCTTACCAGTGTTTTTGTCCTCACTGTCATTAGCTGTTGAGGTACCAGGAGAGCAGATCAGTGGCATGTTGACATTTTGATTACTAACAACTACTCTTCAGCTTGTTTGACACATTGGTTCCCTTATCTCTTCTGCAACATTACTTTTTATAGTTTTGCCTGCAGCAGTGTGACGTACACAAGTTCTCAACAGCACAAGTGTGGTAGCTTAATTATAGGAATAACATGCAGGGAAGTGTTCCTTTTTTCCCCTCTCCACACTCAAACTGGAGTGGAACCAGCAGATTTTGACAGATTAGCCTCATTACACTCTTCACATAGATTTCTATTAAAAAACCCCAGACAGACATTCACATTATGATCTATGGTGAAGAGATCTTTAGGAACAAAAGGAAAGTGTATTTCCTTTTTTCCTGTTACACAGACTCTCTCTGATGGTGATATTTTTAACCCCGAACAACAAGTGATTCCATCTGTGATAGTCATTCCTCTCCTTAGCACCACAGAATATTAGCCTTTGTATATAATGCTATTCTAGGGTCTCTTTGCATTTATAAGGGCTTAGAAAGGCCGCCTGGCACTGATTCTTTTGGGGCACTATAGGCAAATACATTCACACAAAGAGAACAGAAAGGCTGGCATGAACGCTATAATGCAGGATGGATATTGCCCATAAATCAGATGTCTACTTGCTCAGACCAAGAAAAAAAAACTGAAGTACTGGAATGAAAGTTTGCCCAAAGATTCATGCTTCAGGTAACCCCTCATCATTTCCATCAAAGCCAAGGAAAATCAGCCATCTGCATCTATATGACATCCCTCATTCAGGAATTAGATCACTTTTCACTTCCTGTAGTTCTTTTTCTCAAGTGTGTCAAGCGCAGCCAGAGGTAGTCAGCCATATTTTCTTAAACAGAATATGCTTCTGCTCAATTGGAAACACTGGAAATCTAATTCAGTGTAAGCTTCTAATCTTCTAAATATAATTTTCTGAGAGATGTGTGCCTGCCTTTGTGTTATGGAAACAGTAAGTGGCAAAAGCGATTTTAACTTAAGAAAGTAGCCATGCTTAGTGTGATAAAGGCATACCTAATTTGCTGGTTTCAAAGCCAAGAAAAGAACACTTCATTTTCTAAACAAGCACTAAGGACTCACATCACAGCACAGCGTGGCTTGTAATCAATCTCATGTAAATATCCCAAGTGTTGGTAATTTGTTCAATGCGTACAAAAGCACATATGCCTCTTCTACAGGAAATAATTGGCTATAGCTGTCAATAAATACATGGTTTCAGTCACAACCTCTGTTATTGACCTGTTAGCAGTCCCACACTGCGCATGACTTCTAAAAATCTGTCTATGTTTTTCATGTCTATGTTTTCAAACTGTAAACTGTATA
>VUQK01010854.1:0-16118 GCA_015106715.1 Bujurquina vittata | reverse complement strand
AACACACAAATCAACAAAAAAAAAAAAAAAAAGGGGGGGGGGTAAATGCTTTGGTACTTGAGCCTTTCATAATGTAAAAACATGTTATGACAAGCAGAGCTAAGAAATGTGCATCAAAATACAATTATTTGAATTGTGTACCATCAGTGAAAACAACAAGCTGAAATATTTACTTCCAGGACACACCTTATCTATGATAGACTGCATGTGTGACTTGTGAGACTGATCCCCATACAAAAGAGAAGACCACTGGTCAGGAGCAATGCGCAGTCCACCCTCCATGGCAATCTGAACAATTTGGGAGTCATGCTCCCGTCGCAAAGCCTCATAAGTACGAAACTCTTCTTTCAGCTGCATCAAGGAGGAATCCTCATCTCGTTTGGTAACCTAATAGACACCCACAGAACAAGTTACATTCATTTTCAAACAAGATTCTACCCTATATAGCACTTAGTTTTTTTTTTTTTTAATCATCTCAACATTGAATACAACACAAATTTCTTCACAGAAAAGGTTGCACTTATATTTATTAGATGGGTCACATTATGAATGACATGCCCAGAACTATTTCTAACAAACATCAAAACAAACAATGAATTTTCTTCTGCAGAGACATACCTTGAAGCAGGAAGCCCTGTAAAGAAGCTGCACAACATGGCCTATGCTAGTTTTGGAAGCCTGAGGGAAGCGTGGCTCAAGCCTCTGGACTACAAAGAGAACCAGCACCTTCCTGGATAAAGCAGAACCATCCTCAAGTGCAAGAAGGACCAACTTTAGAGCTTCCTCCTGCATTGCTGAGGAGGAAAAAACACAAAAATAGAATAAATGAGTAACACTCTGTAGTCGACAAAATCCAAAATTAGACTGAGAATAAATAGACTGGGTTCATGAAAATTTCACTTTGGGGTAAAAAAAAAAAATCTACCTGGGCCAAGAAACTGACATCCTCGTGCACGGACAGCAGCCCACAGATTGGATGAGAGCTGCTGTGGATTCTGGTGCTGCAAGATGAGCTCAGTGACAGTTCGCTCACCCAGAGAGCGGGCAGCTCTCATGGCCCTGACACGACCCTCTTCCTCCACCAGCTGGCAGTGGACCAGAGTGACCAGTTTCCTCTGCATGGGCCGACTCAGCATGCTCTGAGCAGTGCTGCTCAGACCTACGCCTGGTAATAAAAAAGAAAAAGAAAAAGGAGAGAACAATTATGTGCATAGTAAGGATCCACTGATATGATATTCTCATTTAGTACCAGTATCAGTTTAAATTATTAGGAGCCAATAACCAGTGCTGAAAAGGCAATGCTTTTTGACATCACTAGAAAAAAAAGGTTCAGTGCTCCCAAACAAGGTCTGGACAAAGAGTATATAAATATACCTATAAACAAAAAATGTGCTACTACTATATTATTATAATAATGCTATATTAAAAGTGCAGAAATTAGATAATTCTTGTTTCATTCAGCAAACGTGCATCACTGCACAGCAAGGATTGTTAGACACGATAACAAACTGGATGCATTTAAATGTAAATGAAGGCAAATTTTTTTTTATTAGGAAAGAAGATCATTATTAATTTTTCCAATTAAGAATTCTGATCAACCATGTATATATCCAAACACAAAGCCAGTGCAGCAGCATTAATGGTGCACCCTGAGACATCAGGATGTTTGATCAGCAGCTCCTGTACTGGGGCGTGATACATGAATTTATTTCTAACGCACAATATTCTGAAATAACCTCAGTGATATGAACAAAAACAGTGCTCTGCTTTAGTAATGTCACACTTAAGACACTAAGGTAACGTCACTGTTATTGAATGCATTTCCTGAAATCTTGCTTGAATATTGCTTTTGATTTATCAAGCACAAAAAGATTTATTGTCCAAAGTGTTCACAAGTCTCAGTGCAATGTTTACAGAACTAGAATTAGTGCCGTAAAACGTAGTAAAGGATTTGAAGGTATTTCAAGGGTAGGCACATAACACTGGTATAGGTAAAAGCTTGCCTTTTGCTCTACGCTAATAGCTATTCATTCTTGATATTGTGATTTTACAAATGCAATGTATTACATTATATATTAATATTTATATAACATAATTCATTACAATTTTGACTGCAAAGTCAAAATGTAAACAAATCACAACAGCAATGTGTAATTTATGATAAAGTGGGGTTGTGTTTAACTGTTTACATGTGGGGTGCATTTAATAATGCAGTTATGTCATATTCAGAGCTTTATCATTTATAGATACCTCCAGCTTTATGAGCTGTAACATATGATGGTGCAGCTTAAACTGTCAGTCCCTACCTAGCTTTTGTTTCCCAGCCAGTTTTTGGTATCCAGCATGAGTTTAACACAAAGAAAACAAAGACTCTTATGCCATTTTTTTAAAGGGAAGTCCACACCCATTAACAAAGGTCAATGTGTCCAGCCTCCAACACCAAGGAAATTAAGTGGACTTTCTACTGAAAATCATCATCTGTAGTTTGAGATACCACATCTGTCTACTTAACAAAAGAAAGAAACCATAGAGCTAAATAGTTTATCCTTTGTGCCTTCAATTACCTCGGGTGTTGCTGAGGGGTTTGAGGTAGAGGGCCAGCTCCTCCACACACTGCCTGGCCTCCTCATAATGTTGTGAGTCTTCTGGACTTGTTATCAAGGCAACTGGCTGAGCCTTGGGAACCTAAAGCAGATTAAAGAGGAGAAACAATTTAGGACCATCATTAGTAACCCTTTAGCAGAATTTTGTCTCAACAAAGCTGTAGTAGAGTTAGTGGAACACGATCACTATCATCATAATTTTTATTTCACTGTGCAATGTAGCAGCTAATATGCTCACCACAACCGAGTGCACAGATTAATTGTAAATGCCTCTTTATGTGTACTGGAATACATACAGTCAAAAGGGCATCCTCACTGATCATGTAAAATTGCATAATGAAACATATTTAACTAGCCTGAACTGCTAACATCTACAAAGTATCAACAGTGCTATCAATCAGTATCTACTGAAACAAATCATAACATTGGAAAATGAAATATTAATTTACAGTGATCTGTCAATTATATTATTCTTATATGTATAATGATGGCTTACGTAGTCATTTTTGGCAATGTTTCTGTGGCGATTAATAGTATGGGCATCTTGTACTGTGAAATATGACACTTAATCATTGCATTGGACTGAGGGCCTATAATCCATTTTCTGCACACTGGTTGTAACTTGTTAAATTGGTCCTATCTTACACAACGATAAAAATAATCACGACTTAAAACAGATTTAAAAAAAAATGATTTCAAATCATGTCTTTATTCTAGCAAATACCTGGTATTAAAATGTTTTTTAATTTAGATATTTAGATTTTTTTAAGTAATCAGCTTGTTGAAAACCCTCAAAAACAAGCATCTTCATCTGTGCATTGAGTTTCAGTCATTAACTGTATACTAACATCATGCATTGAAATATTAATATGCTGAGATGCTCTCAATGCTTGGGAATCTGTTGCTACAATCTTTCACAAGTTCACAAAGGCTAATGTTAGCATATTAAGGCCAATGCTGAGAAAGGTCACAACAAAGCTAAGTGCTGCTTCTTAATGTTTGCTACCATTATTACAGCTCAGTCTGTCCAAATATATTAGATGTGCGTGTAATAGCACACCAACTGTGTGGTTTCTTTCTTCAACACAAAAGCGGATATATATTATATATTTTTTTCTTTTTCTACTTTATATATTTATAAAATATATATGGACAAATAAAGTAATTCTATATATTCTATCTATATATTACATTTATATTTATTTTGGTAATCAAACTTCAGAGAAAGTGAAGTTCAGCCCTACCTACTTAAACTTTATTAGCAGATATGCAATAAAACTAAGATTTGTCTAAGAAACAAGACATACAAGTCATAATTACTAGATAAGACATCTCAGGTTCACAGTTGATACAATGACGTTATATCCATTATTGCACTTGGAAACTTGGCCAACAAAGCCAAACACCATTAACTGTGCCTCACCCTGTTGGTCCAACACTCGCTCTGACAAATACAGCTTTACTGAATGCGCTAGCACTCAGTAAAGCAACATAATTCAACCACTGCTCAATGACTGCAGGGTGACTCACAAAGGAAACCCCAAAGCATGTGCATAATGTAAGAGCCCATGTGTAACACGAATACAATCCATAGTAATTACAGAAAACGTCATTCTTTCAAAACTGGATCTGTGTCTTAAAATGTTCCACTACTCCAAAACACCCACAAGCCATTATCCTTAACCACAAGACAGTGTCAACAATATCTCAGCGCAGACATTACATAGTCTGATCTCTACCCATTTGTTTAGCAATTTATGACAAAATCACAGACAAAAATCTTACCTGGCCTCCTACCAGCTGCAACAGAGCTGTGTTGACAGGTAACTGCTCAATGTCTGTGCTGATGGCTGTCTGGTCAAATGGACAGGCCTTCCGGTGCAACTTGTTCAGGCACATCTTACAGACTGTATGTCCACAGCCTAAGCTGATGGGCCTGCGAACAGTCTCCTCAAATGTCTGTGTGCAGATCGGGCACAGCAGGAACTCTGTCCATTGTGGTGCTTGCACTGGCATGGTTATATGTTTATGGGATGGGTGTGAATAAATGTATGTAAGCTTAAACACAGAGGAAAATATATAATAATTTTATATATAATGAAAGATTCCACTGGAATCAATTTTTTTTCTTCCGAACTCAATCGTTCTTAAATGTCCTCACACATTGTGGATTGTGGATCACATCTCGTGATGACTACTGTAAAACAGAAAGACAAAAGAAAATTACATTTGCGCACATATTTACACAAACTATCATTGTCGCACGTTTGATTGACATTTGTTTTATATCAAAACATTATCGAAGTACAGTGTAAAATATGGCTACACTGTGCATGAGTGCATTTGCAGCTGAGAAATGCATTCTCGGCAGTGTGGTTATAAAGCAGGTCTCCCGTGGAACAACTCACACCGCAATTAAAAAAAATAGGTCTCTTCCTGTCAGCTTATGTTGTTCAAGCGCAACAAAACAATGGAAAGGCAAATCGGAGGTTACACAGCACCTATTTGTAGAGCGAGAATCAAACAAATGGTTGAGATGAATCAAAACAACTGCGGTGTGGCCTACTTAAAAAAAAGCTGGTTATCACTATGACTATGGACAAAGGGTACAGGATAAGCTAGCCGCCAAGTCCCTCTAACTTGATATAAAGCTAGCGTTTTGTGGTTGCGCTAGATAATATTGTGCCACCAATGCGCTGTTACAGAGTTTGTTATCCTCACTGTGATCATCTCGATCTTTCGTTATGCACCCACAAATTATACGTATGATACGAAGCATTTGGTAGCTAGCTAAATGTAGGTAACGTTAGCTTCGTTTTAGCATCGGAAGCTATGGGTGGCTACTTTCCTAGCTTAGCTACTAGGCAAACGTCGTTTGATCAGCAAACAGTTCCTCAGCCACTTGAAACCTATCGCTGACCGACTGCCACACAAGTTGCTGCTCTGAATATAGTCACAGTTGCTCACACATTACACTGTTAAGGATATTAGTTATCCTACTGGCCAAGTAAACGAGATCTAAAAGACACAACAAGTCAGATTATGTAACGCTTAGCAGCCATAACTTCCAAGCAACCCGACTGCCTTAAAATGTATTTATATTCACCAGACGTACTAATACCAACCCGATACCAGCGAGTGCTTAAGAATTAGACAGGGTGGTGTTTCGTCTCGTTTTGTGGGGCGCATAACTCAATCGCTCCCGTCGTCGGAGTAAGCACAGAAAGCTAATGCTAATGAACAAATGTTACTCATCTCCACTCTCTCAGCTCTTAGCTTTGTTGGCTAGCTCGCTAACGAGCCCTATGCGTCACTAATGTGACTAAAACTAAACATTGCAACTGCTACTTCTGGTTTACCACCTAGCAAATAGATCGTTGTTGTCGATGCTACTCACTTATTCCAAAAGACTTGGAAGTTTTTCATCTCTTTTTAGGAAATTGTTGCGATATTTTCTTGCCATGTCGACCGTGCAGCTTAGCTGCTGCCGAGGTTTGGGAGAGGGTGTCAACTCGACGACAGACTCGCTAGCCGGTTACAGCTAGCTGGAAAAGATGTGTGTGCGTGCGTGCGCGTGTTTTGCGTGTGCGCGTTTGTATTGTGTGCTAATGGCGCCCCCTGTTGATATTGAGCTGCACGCACAAAATACAAAACTGGGTAGCAGCTGAGAAGTCTGATCACATCTAGGGGATTGTGACAGCATTTTTCCAATTAGGATACTGAGTTTGCACAAGTGCATATATATTAAATGTGTATATGTATGCATATATGAAAGACAGAGAAGGGGAGAGATGGGGAAAGCTTGGATAGATTAAGACAGAGGGAGGGAGCTGTATTGACAAATAAGATTCAGCTGACATTTGTTTTTGCGAGACAAAATTAGACCTGTGCTCTCTAAAACGCAGCATTCCCTACTTCCTTGCGATCAGAGCCACCTAAATTTTCAAGGACTGAAAATCATCTGGGATATATTATTTGAGCGAGAACAATGAGATGTTTTAGTTAAAATTTTCTTTATTTGTCGTTGGCTTTTTATCATTATTATTTCTGCTTGGAGGGAATCGGTGTGTGCCCACTTACGCAACACCGCGCTTCACTCGACAGCGGGTTCGTGAGGCAAGAGCGAAATTAAAGCACGCATTTTTTTTTTATTCCATTTTTGTTTAATCCCACTGATTTCTGGAAGGATTATCGGACCGGTCATGATTGAGAGACCGCTGACTCGCCTGACACCGCTCGGAGCGACGAAGAGAGAGAAAGAGAGAGTGAAAACACAATCTCGGAATCTGGAGAAACATTAGGAAATATTATTATTATTACTACTATTATTTATCAAGTAGGACGTCGCTCTTCTTGCTGGTTGGTGACGTTAATGTGCGCGCTGCAATAGCTGCACGCTTGACGCGGGTTTTTATTATGGAAGGTAACTTTAATTTTTGCGGTTGCGCCAGAATTTATGATAACTTTCTTGTGATGACCGACGCCGGGATTGCGCGTCAAAGTGCGCCGTCTTCACCAAATGTGCAGGTATATTAAATAATCTGTGTTATCTTTTTAATAGCTAAACTGACCTGTATCTGAACGTGATGAGAAGCTACTTTGTTAAAATGGCTTTTATGGTGGCGGTTTGCGTAATTGCCAGCAGTAGCCTGATTGCTGTTGTGTGTATTTCTTACGGTTAAATAATACATTGTACTTACTTTAGGCTGAAAATTTTATTATAGTTTTTCTTTAAATGAATGCAAGACAAATGAATTGTTTGTTATTTCTGATATTTACAAACAAACAGGGACATATAATACTGCTTATTCCCTGTAGGGTCTCAGTTGCAGGCAGCATTTGCTTATTCTGATTCTACAGGATTATCCTGTGCCCTGCAAAGTAATCACTGGATAAGGCAACGTGACAGAATCCACATTACATATCTCCTTACCCGGCACACCACAGAAAAGTATCTGTAATAGAGATGTACAATATACTGAATAGTAAAGGTTTTTTATCTTTCCTGTTTGTAAAAATGATAGAACTTTGTTCTTTATTTTTAGAATCTGTTTGGACTTCCTTGTGCATGACCAGCCAATGGAGGAAGAGAAAGTCGCTGATGATATCCAAGCAACATCCAGTTCTCCTTTGCCCACTGGACTTCCCATTAACTGGGGACTCATCACCGGGCCTGTTCCCGAGCCTGTTTTCCCAGCACCACCGTCTTTGAACACTTCTCTTCTTCCCCCTGCTCAAAGTTCAGCCGTGCACGCGCTACAGACCAAGGTGAAGTCGCTTACACAGAGAAGGTCAAGAGGAAGAGACAGGGAGAGAGACCGAGAAAGGTTTGACACAGAAGTGCTGGTGAGCAACCCAGCAGGGCACATTTCATCTGAAGTCCTCCTCAGACAAAGACCCAAAGGAAAAGGCCAGCTGTTTCTGCCTGCTCCCTCCTGGAGATCAGGTGCTGCAAAGGACTTAAGCAGCAGCGATGAAGAAGAGGAGGTAGAAGTACAAGTCAGGTTGGAGATCCATAGTCCTCCAGCTGAAGCACAAGTTGAACAGCAAGGAGGGGAAGTGGGAGAGGAGAGTATAGAAAAAAATGAGGACCAGGTCGGTCATCCGACAGGTCAGCTTTGTGAGCTTGGAGAGGGTACCAGTCTGGAGAGTCTTCTGTCGGACGATTCAAGCATTAGCAAAGATGGCCCATCCCCTCCTCCTCCACTGCCTGTGCTCTCCTCCTCTCCTGCCACCATCTCTGCTTCTACAACATCTTCCTTTTCTTCCTCCTCATCTTCTCCTTCAGCAAGACACTGGGCCCCTCCGAAGGGTTTCTGGAGAGTAGCACGTCCAGAAACACTGCTTCTCAACGGGGTTGGCCCTCACAATATACCCCCCACTTTACCACTGAAGGACTACACCCAGACAGAGGCGCTGGCAGAGCCTCAGAGGAAACCTAAAGCACCTGAAACAGGCAACAAGAATGATGTGGGAGGTCAGGTGAATGACTGTGATGCATCATCTGAAATGAAAAGTTCTGATAGTGTGGAGTGGTTCCTGGACAGGTGTGAGCAGAGAGAGACAGATATAACTGATCCCGGCAAAGGACTGTGCAGCTCAGACAGCTCAGAAAGCATGTCTTCACAAAGTGGAGTCCTCTGTGCTGATGATAAACTGAAGGTGAAGGAGCGGGCCTATGCAAAGTTAAGGGAAAGACAACAACACTACAAGGAAGCGAGAGAACAGCACGAAGGAGAAATTGCTGGCGATTATGAAGAAGCAACATACAGAGTGGATTATAATGGTAGGTCTCTTGAGGAAAATAATAGACAAGGCCAAAAAGTAATGCATGGAGCCATAAATAAGTTTGAGAATGACTTTATTCTTATGTTATTTATGTACAGTACAGTATGTACCGAAACACTTGTAACAACAACACATGATATAGGTTGAATTAAAAGGTTCTCCTGTTTTTTTTAACATAAGTCTTAGTCATACTGTACTTCTTTCCCTGTCTCTGGATCTTCTTCATAAAGTGTAGTTGAATGTTATGAGCTGATATGATCAGCTCTGGTGGTGTGTTAGCATTTTGGATGAAGACAGAAAATGTTCCATAGTGATTTTGCATTCTTATTATTCCCTAAGAAATACATTCTAAAGCTGGAAAATTGTTAATAATTTATTCATATTGTCTTCTTAGAATGATTTCCAGCTGTTGCAGCCATTCAAAGTGTCTCGGCCCGTCTACCTACGATGTTGTATTGAAATGCAGCATGTAACCTGGCTGGTTCCCAGTGCTGAACAGATGTCAGATGTGCAGATGTGCATGCGGGTGTTACTATTATTAGAGCAGTGGGGGAAGTGTCCCTGTCTTTTTTATCTCTGCCGGCGCGCTAATGGATGCCTTTGTATGTGTGTAGGATGACAGATAATACATTTTCCCATGCTATGATTAGGCAGTATTGCACAGATCCCCTCTGTGTGTGCGGCGCATTTAGGTGTTTTAATGCTGAGCTCAAGAGATGCAGGTGCAAGTCTGAAATGATGAGATGATTTTGCCCTCTTGTCTCTGGGAAATTTGCTTTTATCTTTCAGTAGTTACGTAACCTGTATATGTGTGTGCGTTTTGTTATGTTTTGTTTTTCTGTCCGAGATTAAAGATGAGCCGCGGATGACCTCAGAGACTGTCACTGAGTCGAATCTGAACCTAATGGTATAAGGTTTATGAAAATCCTTTTGATCATAGTGAGTACCAATTTCTTTGATACCCAAATGTCCCTGTAGGTCACATCATGGCTGATCGCTCTCTTGGCAGTTGTGTTTGCCGCCGGGCAAGTCCCGAATAAAAATGGAACATTAGGCAATAATTTAATGCACTGTGCCACATTACGTCTGGGTGAAGGAAGAAACAAGGACAAGAAATCCTTCTCAAAATGAAACTTTTATATGTCCGTTATATCCTTTTCAGATCTGCTCAGATCTCGTTCCTTCCTTTTTTACACCAGTTGCAGGTGCCCATGCTGTTCTGGACACCTCAGACTCAGCCATTCTTGCCCAGGAACTTGAACCCTATTTAAGGTGAGCAATGTAATGTTTGGCAAGGGTGGTGATAGATAATCTCTGTGGACTATTTATAGCCTCTCCTCATAAATTTCACTTTTACAGCTCCACTTGAGAAAATCTACTCTGCGCTGAAACGAAGCACCTAGAGTGCCAAACAAAATGCACAATCCAAACAAACATTGTAATAATCTGGATTAATAGCAGGCAAGAGATGATGTCCAGAATTATCAAAAGTACTGCTATTGACACATATTTGACACTTCCGTTGTCAACCTGATCCACTGTTTTTTCCCCCCCAGCAGTTGCATTAGTTTGAAGGCCATCATTTTTATAGAGTCTGTTGTTTTAAAAATCCTTTTAAACAGTAAAATAAAACAGCTGCATCTGACATTTAAAGAAAGGTTGCTAACTTTACTTTTCTGTGTTTGAATAATAAATTGAAACAACAAAGTGTAATCTTGTGAAAGACAATATGTTCTCATGTTGTCACACAGGAGAGAATGAATCACACTCTGTTCATTACAAAGATAATCCATGTGGCTGGTGTATCATGCTATCTTTATCACTGGGCCAGGGGATAAAGAGAAGTACAGACGATGAAGCACAATGCAGAGCAGCTTAGCTGCTGGACATAAGGATGGATGGATGGATGAATGGATGGATGGATGATGGATGGATCACATTCCCCTCTGTTGCTCACCACCAGGGCCACGCCCCGTTCTAGCTATCTGATATTACATAAGACAGCTTAGGAAGAGACAGCTTGATTCGCTCCATGTTAAGTCAATCTGTGGGGAAATATGATGTCTCTGGATATGTGTCAACACAGAAAAAGCTTTAAAAATTTGAACACTATATCAAATATTCAGTACTCTCAGACAGATTTTCTCATTAGTGACTTAACCGCTGTTCATTCCCCTGCTGTTTTTGTCACCTGAATAATTAATTTCTGTACTTATTTCCACTCTCTGTCTCTCTTCCCATTGTTCCTCAGGTCACTTCTTATCATCAGTGATGAGCTACCTCTAAGCCCAAGACACGAGCAGGCCAAACGTCTTCTGGAGCGAGCGAGACTCAAGGCTCGCTCCAATCACGTCAAAGGCGATCGCCCCAGCAGACGCTCCCATTCTGATCAAAGATCCACCGTGTAAGTTGGCTTAAAAGGCCCATGTGGGCTTGTGGGACGGAGGTTAGAGACTGCGAAAGTCCCACTCTGCTTTTTTCTGTTTATGCTCTTCTTATATTTGTGTATCACTTAGCTCCCATCCTCCTGTCTCGCTCCCAACTTTTTTCTTTGCTCTGTCTATCCTTCTTTTTGCACTTGGCCCATTCTGTCAAAGCTAATGTTGCATAACTGAGAACAAGTTAAAGCTTTAGGACTTGACTTTTGCTTTGTAATTACATAAGCAAAGCTGACAATGTTGTGGAAATGTTTGCTTTTATTCTTTTTATGTAATAGTGTGTACTTCATGCGGTTTTGTTTCTGAAATCCCCTTAAATCAGCAGGAAGCTTTCACTTAATTTAGGATTAGGAGCATTTGCAATGTATTCTACATTCTTGACCGCTTAACTAACCCGGTCCGTGATGCCTGAGACTGACATACTCAGTACACATACAGTATGACTTATTACAGTTTATGTAAATTTAGCACCATGTATTTTGAAATTAGGTGCCTCGTGGAGCACAGTTAATTTTGTTTCGTGTTTCCTACCATTTAATGCTGAATGCTGACTGATTCAGCTTTACTACATTTTTCGCGTTTGTTTTTTATAAAATAAAAACACAAAAATGTACAAGTTGATAAAATATCTGCAATATGCACACCTGTCTTTTTTCTTTTGTTTTTGGCAGGAGAAAACAGCAAGCTGAATCTCCGAGTCCAACAACAGTACAGAAGGCTGTTCAAACCAAAGAAGAGCTCCCAGCTCAAACCTCATCTGGTCCCCTCCTTGTCCCCACTCAAAGAGACACGTCCCCCAGTGACCAAGTAGGCAGAACTAGACGGTACGGTTGCTCGCCCACCCGAGTGCGCTTTGAGGATGAATCGGAGAAAGAAGCAGAGTCTCGCTATTTGGACAGAGTGAGACAGCGTGGCAGGCCTGCGACGCCCAAGTCCAAGAGCAAAGAAAGTAATACAGATTCCAGCAGCAGTAGCTCAGAGAGGAACAGAAACCACAGAAGTGTCTCTATGCCTCCTTCACAGAAGCAAGAAGATGGGCCTGCTGTTGGTGAAACTGCAACAGTGATTAAAGAGATAATAGTGCTAGTGAAGAAATGTGAATCGTGTGGTTCTGTAGTAAGGGAACCTCAGCCAGTTTCATCATCACCAGATCCACAGAACGCTGAGCTGCAGCAACCTGGTAATCCTGAAGACCCACGGGGGAAAGTGGCTCCCCGCTGGGTGCCACCACACAAACTGGAGGCGAGTACTCGTCCTAAAGCTCCTCTTACTGTCACTTTTGCCGGAGCTTATGTGCTGGGGGAAAATAAAGAAATTAGCACAGGATGGAAGTCATCAGGGTTTGGGAAACTGAGGAGAAGGAGCAGGAAAGGAGAAAGTCGGTTAGAGTCTGGTCATGGTCCCTATGGCCCATCATGGGCTCAGCGGCGTAACTCAAATCCACGGAACAGAGTCAACCTGAGCAGAGCTGTTTCATTCGCGCCTGGTAGTCCCATTGCCTTGGAGCCACGTTTGCTCGAGGCATCTGGTGGACTAAGGGAGTCGCCAACTCCTGCGTTGCCCATCAAGTCAGCTTTGAAGTCAAGCTCAAGAAATCGCTCTGCTGCAGGTCAGTCCACAGTTCAGTTCCAGATTACCTCAAATCAGGGAGGAGAGGGTGGGTCCCAGTCCCTCCTAGACTCTCCAGAGACCAGGAGGGAGTCTCCAGCATCGTTAACCCCAGGGGCATCTGCAGCGAGCAGCCCGGTGTCCTGTATGAGGCCCTCTACTCTGAGGTACTCCCCAGCCAGGTTAGCCACAGACCTGCCATCTTCTGAACTCTGGGATGCTGCTGCAGATGGTGCAGGTGAGTGGCAACAAATATGTACACAAGTGCTATTAGCACATTATTTTTAAAAGCAGCATTTCACTATTACACATGCTAGCATTTTATTATCAATGTATTAAAAGTCACAGTAGCCACAGTTGAACTGCAAAGTAAAAATTACTCTAACTGTTAAATAAATGTGGCTGAAAAAGAATAATATGTCTGTCTGAACTGCAGACAAGAGGAACTATTCAGAAGCCTTTTAGGTAATACATTTGAAGTGAACTGCAGCTGCCTACAAGCTATACTTAAATGCATTCACTTTGTAAATATTCTAGTGTGGAAAAGTGCAGATAGAATTTCACTTTCTCCAAAGATCCGGATAGTAATGATGCTTGATTGTGAACTGTTTTCTTTTTGTAGGCTTAAGCGGGGACTCTGGTTCTGGTTCAGAGTGCCGTGCAATGCGTGGCCTCGGCATGTCTCGGGCTGAGGACCTCAGAGCAGAGCTATTACGAGCTGAACATCTGAAAGCTGAGGCCCTGTGGGAGGAAAACTCTGATGGGTCCAGGTAAGCCAAGATAACAATGTTCTTGCCATAGCTTAGACAATAAATCCCTTGTCCTAAGCAACACGGTTGTGCAGCAGTTAGTAGATTAAAACGCTGTCCTGCAGAGAGGATGTTGTTGTTGTTAGAAAGATTATTTCAATACCAAGACAATCCTGCCCTCTTTTGGTCATACAGTATAAGGCTATAGCCGTTATGATCATTAACAGCAGGAAGACAAAACATTGGAAAACGAATTGTTTTTGCAGCTCCTAAAGAAATCTCAATCCATAAGCAAAACTCTGTGTGTATGCAGTTTAGATCATGACATTACTGAAGTCTGTGTTAATGCCTAGTTTAAAAAGTGTCACGACATTCCTCTCACAGAAAGCTGGATGGGCGGCCAAAGCTCTTCCTGCGTCGCTTCTTTTCTTCCATTGGCCTGAACAGCGTTGGTAGGCTTGTGAAAGGAGGTCGCTCCAGTAGTATGGAGCAGCTCAGTATCCCCCCTGCCCCCCGGGTGAGCTCAGCATCACCGAGCCCCACGCGCAGACCGCAGCCTACTATTCGCATACAGAGGACGCCCTCCCTGCAGACCCTGAACACGGTGAGCACGAGGCGCATATCTTATGTTGTTTTGGGGATTTCCACACTCTTCTGCTACTGTCTGCATGTACTTAATGTTTTTAATATCATATTTTGCCACATTAAATACATTATTTTAAACTCAAATTAGATAAGAGATAAAAGCATGTAATTTTAAAGTAATATAATTTTTTCCTGAAGCACCTTTAAAAATTTAATTTCAACAATAGACAAAGCTTCTATTATATACATGTTTGTTGCCTTCTCTGCACTTTATAGAATTAAACAGCCAGTCATAACATGCTTTTGAAGAATCTCTTTGTGGATCTGTGAGTGCTGCAAGACAAGCCGTATTGTCACAGCTGTAGTAAAGGCAAAATATTGTAGTTCTGGAAGGTGGTCTGGCGAAAAGAAATAAAACTATTTGTTACAGTGCCATTCATTTGCCACTAGGTGCTGCCACTGGCCCAGCTGCGTAAAGCTTCCTCTGTGCAGAGCTTAGAGAGAAGAACAGAGCGTTCAACAATCCTTGGGGAGGTGCAAATACCATATGGCCTGGCTCCCAGGTAGATATCCGTGGCAAACAAAATAAGGGAGGACTAAGCAGGAGGACTGACTGATGAAGACATCTTATGTAAATTCTCACAACTTTATTGAAATAATGAATGTCTGCTTCCTCAGCCCCGACAGCCCTCAGCTTGAGCTTCACAGGGCCTTGAGCGTTGAAGATGTGCTTCCCTCGAGAATCGTGCGTCCCGTGTCCCGGGTCACCCAGGCTTTCCCCGATGGGAGTATACTCCTGGAGCTCATCAAACCTCCAAACGGTCCTTATGGTTTTGTGATTTCGAGGGGCAAAGGTCGGCCAGACACAGGTATCTTTTTCAATTTTCTTGAGTTTGGTTTTGCAGCTGTGTGTGTTATTTTTTTTTTAAATGTCAAGAATCAATAGGATAGAAATGAATTCCCTATAAACCCAAAGGCATCCCCTCTTCTTACTCATCCCTTTATCTTTCTCTTCATCCTCCTCCTCTGCTATTTGGCCTCCTTCCTGTAGGTGTGTATGTTGAGAAGGTGGGTGATGGCAGTGGAGAAGGCCCATACGTCGGCCTCCTCGGCATAGGTGATGAAATTCTGCAGGTGAATGGAGAGGCAGTGGCCGGACTCACTTTAGACCAGGTGACGCGCCTCATGACCAGGGAAAGCACTGCTTCCCTCCGAATCATGCCTGCCCGACGCAATCAACGCTGATTGACAGGACGGGCATAGCGCCCACTTCTCCTGGAGACACGGCGAGTAACTGACTGCTACAAGCACTGCGGACTGACTGCAACAAATGGTAGATGTGGTAGATGCACTTGGAAATGTGAGAATGTGGAAGAACGGGGCTGGGGCTTCATTTCTCACAGTGCAAATCAATGTCAATGTTATTCCTTTGGAATTATTGCAACAGAGACAAAAACACATTATAAACAAATCCAGCCGTGCACAGACTAGGCTAGTTTGAAAGTTTTGTGTATTTAAAAGTTAGAAGTGGAAAGATTCAAATCAAATACAGTTTGACTCTGTACACTATATATTTTTTTAATAGTCATGAATTTTCTTGATTTATTTTGCTCCTTACGTCAGGCAGAGAATGAGATCTCAAAAGGTTATTGGTTGGAATAGTATTTTGTCAGGCATTTAAAATTGTGTGCAGATCTTTGTTTTATACTGCTGTTTATTTATTTATTTATTGGTCAAATGATTGACACTAAAATGATTGGCCCACAGACCCTGGAACTGGTGGGTAAAGAAAGCAAGCAAATAATTATCTCCTTTTTTTTTTTTTTTTGTGCATCATATTTCCTTGG
>VUQK01010852.1:9195-25419 GCA_015106715.1 Bujurquina vittata | reverse complement strand
CATTACACACAGCAAATATGAAGTTGATAACTTCTAGAATCTCTGATCTATTAGAGAAAGTCTGAGGATTGCAAATCGCCAAATTTGCATGTTTGAGTCAAAATGGCGGACTTCCTGTTGGGTTTAGGGCATGGCTCCAAGAGGATTTTTTTGTGCGTCTGAACTTGTTACATATGTGTATAAAGTTTCATACATGTACGTGAAACACAGCGATGGGGCTCCAGTTTAGGGGGCGCTAGAGAGGCAATTCTGATGGCCCGAGCCCGAAACCTTTAAAATACATAAATTTCACACACGCCTGATGTGTGCGCAGAGTTTGGTGAGTTTTTGAATATGATAAAGCCCCCAAAAAAGCAATTCATTGTAGAAAATAATAATAATAAAAAATGAAGCAATTACAATAGGGCCTTCGCAGCACTTCGCTGCTCGGGCCCTAATGACTGAGACAGTGTGCAATAAACTGAGAGGTTTGTTGCATTTGTCTGCAGTCATTCACAGTCAGTTTCCATCTTCATTTAATTCACTTTAAACAGAAATTCACATTAATACTTACATTTAGAGTCCAGCCAGACCCTCATAGATTTGAAACAGAAATACACAAATTCCTCTACAACTACCAGCTGGCAACCAGGTACATCGGGTCTTATATTGCAAAGACGTGTGTTACAGTTGAGTGTCGCTTATTGGCACAGACTGACTCAGACTGGCTGTAGACGCTCACTGTTGTACTTTTCTCCTGACCTCCTCCGTACATACAGTAGCTGGATCAGCTGGGCCCTGATGCATCTCTCAGATCCCATATCAAGTCTTTGCTGGATTATTTTTTTTTTTGTTTTTCTTTTTTCTTAAAGACATGACGTTAACATAATATTCATACTATATGATATTTTTTTTTAGGTCTGCTACTTCTTTATTTGTCCAGTAGTTTCATCATATTGTTTAGGAACATACTGCACACCCAGCCAGGATATGGCAAGGTTTAGGCTAGTTGCACCTTGTTGGTGCAAAAATACTATTTTATGCCTGTCAAACTGTTATCTTTAGTATCTTTTATAGATTCAGCTAAAGAAGTGGGGACAAATCGTGTGTTTTTGAGAAAGGCTGCTCTTAACAAAGTGCCTAAAGATACAATTTAAAATTGGTAATTTTTTTTGGTTTGTTGGGGTTTTTTTTTAATGCTTGAATGATTTGTAGGTCAATCCTAATTGGCCTAACAAACAAAAACAACATTCCTCTGAACATTCATCAGGTTCAAGGACTGGACTGAAAATGGATGAAAAAGCAACTAATGTCCAAAGAAAAGCTTTGAAAGACCTTCAGAAACCTGGAGAACCAATTTCTCCAGAGAACTTTAAAAATTACAAGAAAGCCTGACCCCTTGTAACCAAAGATCTAAAGAAATGAGGGGTGGTTCAGGACTCATGCATGTATGAATGACAACTCAGAAGAGTAAGACTGGTAGTAATTTAGGTGAAGGCCTGTAGTGCTGTTCCTCTGAGGCCCAATTCTTTTCTCTACTTGATGTTTAGGTGTAATTAAAAAAAAGGCTATTTCACCTCTCAGTCTCAGCTAATAGCACTGGGACAGTGGGACACCTCAAGCTTCAAAACACAAATGTCGGATGGCATGCTATCAGTGCTCCAGGATCGATTTAACTGTGTGAAAGAGAAAAACAAGACTTGGCTGGTATGCAGTCGTATTACCCCCTTCCTTTGCATCCTTTTTTTCTTCTCAGGTTTTACAGATTCATTCATTTATTTAGTCATCTCTCTGTCCTTCCATTCTTTTTAGAGAGAGATTTTTTTGGTCCTCTGTTCAATCAAAAAAGCAAATCCTTGTCATGCCTGTGTAGTTCCTGGATTAATTTCATTCATTGATCTGGACTTAGATGGATGCAGTATTTTCAGGGCTGTGGCTCAAAAGGTAGAGCAGGTCATCTACAAATCGGAAGGATGGTGGTTCGATATCTTGCTGCTCCAGTCGAGTGTCTTTGTGCAGGAGCTGTGTGAAACCTGTGCTAGCTTTTTCAGTCTGATACCATTAAAAGTCTAGGCTGTATACATTATGAATCTGTACCAAAGTTTAATCTAACATACAAATTCAGCTACTCTCAATTAATTTCTCAGGCATCTTAACAATTGCTATGACAAAAATGCTCTGGGGAAAAAAAAAAGTAAAAATAAATATGTAAATGAGTGAAATAAAATAAGACTGTGTTGCCTTATTACAAACTGAAGCCTAACAGACACAATTCTCTGTGCTACCAGAAGATTCAAACATTCTCTGATTACAGCAGCACCCTTTCGATGTTATGGAAATGCTGATGGGACCTGGTTTGTCCGTACACCAAATTAATTGTTCAGCAGCTGCATATAACTAGCAGAAAATGTAAATACATTTATTATTGGAAATTATTTTATTAATGAGAAGAAAGATGAGTAAATGGACGAGAAGTTCTAATCTCAGAGACTTTATTATATCCCCTTCTTTGCATTCGCTCCAGATAAGGAAACACGGTATGTCTCTATACTCTGTAAGCAGATGGGCTGTGCTCGAGGTCTTTATGGAGCCAAAATAAAACGGTGCCAAATAGAAGGCAGGGCGTTGTGCTCTGGCTTGAATTTTTTCATGTCTTCTAAAACCTTACAAATAAAAAATCTATTGCATCTCATGCTTTTATAGAGCCATGATTAATATAAGACTGTGACAGCTGAAAGAAGATTATCTTTTGCTGATAGTAGCATATTTGTTTGCTTCCCACTGTGGCCCTTATTGACATATTGATCATTTAATAGAAAATATTGATCCTACTATGTCTCCTATATCTGAAACACTGTATTTGGAAGCATCAGTAATTTGACATAAATCCACACAGTATTTCTGTGGCTCAAGTGGGTGGCCTGTTAGGTCATTTCGATCCTCTATTGATTAGTCAGTGTCAGATGAAAGTCATGAGAAGATGAAACTTTTTTTTAAGTAGAAAAAGTAGTTTTGTAAGCCTTAAGGTCCATGTAAAAGTGCACCAGCATGAACCTTCACGAGCTAACCCGTCTTATGTTGTGGAAGACTAGTGCCTCTTTACCCTCAGCGCCTCAGCATTAGGTCACATGTATCACGTATAATATTTTCTTTTTCTCCTGCTGGTTTTGAGTGGTTCTCAATCTCATCTGCTTTTCTTCATGGTACTTTTCTATATCCAAGGTTTATGAGTCAATATTTTCTGTGTTCACTTGCACACAATTACTGCATGCAGAGCAAAGGGGGGAAGAGATGTGGCTACACATACCCAGTGTTGTTGTACTTCGAGGGCACTCAGGGGTCTACAGGGAAAGCAATGGCTGCATGATTAATTTTTTACCATGTATGGAGAACCAGTGTAATGAATAACTGTGTCCATGATCCACTGAACCTTAATTTAATACTATAATAGGAAAATAATTAAGTTTAATATGCTTCACATTATGTGGACAGCCTTACTGGGCGTGCTGGTTGTGAATGTAGGAAACTGTGATTTAAACAATTTTATTGTTTTATTTCATTAATGCATTTGTCATTGCAGGTTTCATGACTATAAGTGCATTTCCATCTATTCATTTAACCACATTTTTGATTTGTGGATTACAAACCTGAGTGGGCAGAAGAATTAAAAAGTTGTTTTATGGAAATGTTGCTTAAGCCTAAATACAAAAGTGAACCACATTGCTGTTAATTGCAGTAGCATTCCTCATGTTTAAGACTCCAAATACAAACTAAAAAGACAATGACGCAACTTAGAAGTTGATCTGTCGATTTTCAATATTGGCCATCAGTACAAATAACCCCACACCACCTCCATGTGTCTGCTCTTTCTAGTGCCAGCAGCAGTGCTGAGATCCATGTGTGACTGAAGTGTTGCCACTCAGATTCACTGGCAAATCTCACTGCCTATTGTTAGCAATGCTATGCCACTTTTAGTTATGTCTTCTTGACTGCTGTTGTGCTGCTGATGTTCAGCTGGCATTTTCTGCCATGTTTACATATCATACAGTTGTCATGCTATTTTAATGTGCCACATGCCAGCTGA
The DNA here is from genome assembly GCA_015106715.1 of Bujurquina vittata. NCBI lineage: Eukaryota > Metazoa > Chordata > Actinopteri > Cichliformes > Cichlidae > Bujurquina > Bujurquina vittata. The sequence continues at coordinate 21,356 of VUQK01010852.1, read as the reverse complement.
ACAGAAGTATTCATGCCAGAAAGAACTGGCATATGTAACCAGTATAGGGATGCTTTTGATGGACAACTCTAATAAGCTTATGCATCGTTCTGCTAAATGCTGTCCTCTTACCTAATGCCACCCTGAGGGGATCCCACTGTTGTATTTATTGGCTGTGTTGCCTCTAACACTTCACATGAAATAGTTTCCAACACACTCGAGTGTGCACAAGAATCATAGTATTCCTGGCGAGGGAGATTTTAAATTCCCTGAGTGGGAAGAACAATCCTTGTTCCAGTCTCATACAGAATTCAGCGTGCCTACCCTGTGAAACAGTGTAAGGATACAGAGTATATGGAGCAGCTTCGATACTCAGAGGATTTTGAAATGAGTAGTGAAAATGTTAACTGGCACAGTTTGTGCTGCTTCAATAAAGTGACATTCTGACATAAGCAGCCTTGCCTTTAGGGACCTTGCTGAGCAGTAAACATATTAGTCTTGTAAGACAACTTAAAGTAGCTTTTGTTAAGAGCCACGGCAGTGATGAAGTCCATGACATTTAAGAGGCTCAGGGAAGGTGGATTAGTACTCAAAATACAAAAATATATTTCTTTACACCATGTTACTTTAGATTATAATGATTGTAATTGCAGAAACATATGAAACAAAACATACATTAAATAGATGTAGATTTTCCATATTATTTAATGTGTTAAAAAAAAAATCTGACCCAGATTCCTCAAGGGTTGTCTTGCCTAACTACTACTGCCTGTTATAAGCAACGCATGAGCCAGGAAGTAAATGAATCACTGCATCACCATCACCTCTGTTGATGACAAATCATCAACGCCTCCCTTATCTGGTACTGAGAGACCGTATGACTGGCGTGGATCATATCCACCATTTAACAACTAGCATCTCTAAATTAGTTTAATCACTAATCTTAATCTGAGCTGTAGAAGTATCTGAGAAGTATTTATATTTCCAGCCTGTCTAACCTTGATTGTGTCGTGTGTGTGAATCTGCCCGTACAGTGCATTAAGCATACCAGGTCTCAAACGGAGTTTGTAGAAATGCGGCCCGCAATAAACTTCCACCTCCTTTGTTTTTGCCTACAAACACTCATCCATGTCTTCTGTTTGAGCTAAATATTTCACATTCTGACTCATCAGTCCAAAGCACCTGCTGGCATTTTTCAGTGCTCCAGTTTTTCTGTTTTTTTTTATGCGTAGGTGAGTCTGTTGGCTTTTTTTTTTCACTTTGAAGGGGTGACTTTATTTTACTAAAAGTCTTCCAAAAAGGCTGCTTCTGACCAGACTGTAGATGGGTTTACAAGGGTCCCTCTGGTTTCTGACAGTTCTTAGCTGATGGCACTACACTACTGGACACCTTCCAATTTTGAAGCAAAGTTATTTTGATAAGTCTTTTTTCTTGGCCAGCCGCTGTGTTTCCAGTCCTTAACCTCGCCTGTAGCTTTGTGCTTCTGTAGAAGAACTTGGATAGCACATCCAGAAATTTCTGCCCAGAAGAAAAATGATTGATATCGGATGATCACCTTGTGTCTTTCTGTTGAGCTTCTTCTTTTTATTGTGTAATATTTTTAAAGGAAATTTTCACTTCTACACCCGTCTTTCCTCTCCTCATTGTAGCTGTTGCGGTCACTGTGGCTTCACCAAGATTTTCTACTTAATGCTTCCAGTCAACCATCTTTGTGTTCAGTAAAGACCCTTTTGAGTCCTTGAAAACAATTTCAAAATTCGTTTTAGATTTGAGTTTTGTTCAAATGGCCTCTGTGTTAAAACTGAAGCCAACGCAAAAGTGCCAAAAATTTGAGTTCCTCTAACAACCAGTTGAGACTGGCTTGAATTGCAAGTCAATTCCCATAAAGTGCTGTCAAAAAGTATTAAGGGGAAAAAGCAATCCAAGGTCCACCCAGCCCTGTGTGAAAAAATAACTTGTATATATAAAGGTGAGACTCATTAATGTTATCCACTTGCATCATCATCAACTTAGAATTAAAATTATGCTTACTAAGCATAATTACTAATTATACGTTACTAAGCTCCTTACATTCCTCCTATAATTCTTTCAGGGAAAAGTCAACAACAATCCTTTCTCCCCCACACGACCATGTTTCAGTTCGGCGTTTACAGAGAGGAGGGGACTTTTCACTGAAAATGAGATCTTATTGCTTTATCTTCTACGCTGTCCCTACTAAAGAAATATAAAAAATAAATTGGGTGTGTTTTGTGTGTGTGTGTGTGTGTGTTTAGATTTCAGAAAAACAAAAGAATTGATGGTGGGAAAATGTTGATTCTGCATATGAGTCACTGTACTGTAATCAATACAATTCTCCTTGTAAAGGAAGCAAATAACCTGAGTTTCCAACACTAAAAGCCCAATAGATATTAATAACCTCAGTGCAAACTAATCATAAGAGCAGGCATATATTTTTGCTCCAGGATATATAAGAATGAAGCAATTGGACTTCTTTTTTTTAGCCCAAGTTTTATGTTCATGCTGGAAATGAATAGTGCCCAACCACCCGTGATTCTTTTAAATGGCAGGTGCAAAACCGAACAAAACAAGTCAGCAGCTTGCCATCATGTTCTACTGTCACATTGCAGCTTGTGCTATGTTGAGAATAACACAAGGGTGCTAATGATGATGGCGATCGCAGCCAGAGGCAAGTACAGCTATTCTTAGAAGCAGCACTTTTTATTTAGAAGGAGAGGAACGTGTCGTCGTCTGCAGCATCTCGCCTGTTCTTTTTTCCCCTCACTTCATTAATCTGTTCATTTATTCAGTGGACTCCTCTTAATCTCATTCCTGTCTCGCTCATTCATCATACTGGGATGGGTTGCTTTCTTCATTTTCTCTGTCTCTCTGCAGTTGAACAGCAATCCCAGATCTCAGTTGTCACAGTGATGAAAATAATAACTCATGGAAATGGAAACCATGCATTGAAATTGCTCCATGGCTGCAATAGTGGCAGATTTTGAAGAATCCTGTAAGGATCCAGGATGTAAGAAACCTGCTGCCACCTTTTCCATCTATCCATTTTCTAGGTCCAGGTCACGGGGGCAACAGTCTTAAGCACACATGCCCAGACCTCCCTTTCCCCAGCTGCCTCTTCCAGCTCTCCTCTGAGCCTTTTCCGTGTAGCCATCACCCTATCTCTAAGGCTGAGCCCAGACACCCTTCAGAGGAGGTTCATTTCTCACCGCTTGTGTCCACAATATTCTTTCAATCACTACACCGAGCTCATGGCCATAGGTGAGGGTAGGATCTACTGCACGTTCCTACCCCCACCTATGGTCTCACCTTTTCCCTAAATGTTTAGTTTTGGACTCCAGCATCAAAATGTATCATCTTTGCAAATGATAAATGTGTGTTTTGGCCTGTTGGCAGGAAAAGGGAGTCACTACTAGTCAATAGCCAAAATCATTTTAAACACTGAGGAGTGATAGCCACATATGTTCAAATACTTTCTAGTCCAGATGTCTTTTTAGCTCTGCTGTTGACAACAGACAACCTAATACTGAGCCGGCCCTCAGCTTTTTGCAAATATTTGCTTTTCCTCGGTCAGTTATATTTACTCTTTAGGTAAGGCTCTGCAAAATAGGAAACTGAATTTTGATTTTAGATTTTTTTTTTAATGATTTTTCAATTTTTTTGAAAAATGCTGCACATTGATGTTTACCTCAAGTCCCTACTCTTCCCCTATTTCTAGGCTTTTTCTTCTGAAACTTGGTATGACCATTTAATGTGCAGTGCTCTACAAAATGCTTCAGACAAATTTGTTTTCAATTTTATACAAATTTTTAAAAAACCAGCATATTCATGTTTAACTTCAGTGACTTATTCTTCCTTATTTGTTGTCTGAATCTTTTGAAATTTCCTACAATTATTCATTGGGCAAATCTATACAAAATGTTGCAGAAGAATTTCTGATTTTTTACTTTATTTTTTTTTTTTATTTCAAAATTTTCAAGAAATGGTTAAATCCAATCATTACTTGTACCGTATTTTGTTGACCAATTCTTCTGAAACTTTGCACAATCAATACTCATACTAAGGTCTCCAGAATGTTGCAGACAGAGTTTCAATTTTTGGCAAATTTTCAACATTTGTTAAATAAAAAAAGTTTCAGTTTCCTGTCAGGCTTGTTTAGCTTTAGTGTTTGTGTTTCTATGAAAAAAGCTGCCTTTTATGTGTTTACATTTGGGTAATTATAACATCAGCAGCCAGGTTTACTAATGGTCTTCACCAGTCTTGTGTTGGTTGCTTTTTACAGTGAACCCACCAGTTTGCAGTGATTTTGGTTATATTTCTACACAGTGATTAGTATGCAATGAAGGAATTGTCTGCATCTTTTCTCAGCCTCACACAAAATCAGTGATGCTTCTATTTTCACCTACTATATGGAAATGGGTGCCAAATTGCAGCAATTAATGGGGCTCAGACAGATCTGAAGTGTATGAGATGCATGCATTTATGCATGTAGCACAGTAGCACTAACATACAAATGGGTTGGGAACTGACAGTAAACAATATTTTGTGTTCTTCTCCTGAACATGATACAGGTCAGCTGTTTAACACAGATTCCAGGGTTTTGTAATATTGCATCTCTTGTCTGGATGAATCCTGCACTTGTCTGAGCCGTCACATTTCCAGAGACCACACACATCCGTCCACACACACATTCATCCACACACAGTCCCCAGCAACTTCTAACAGAAGAGTTCCCGCTTAGATAAAAACAAAACATGCTGAGTCTGTTTCAGATGCCTCTCGTTTATCTGAACTGCCATGCTACTTCCAGAAAAACACACACATAGCACACTGTATTATTTTGGTTTGTAGATTACAGACTCCCTAATTGGCTCTGTTAATTTTTGACCCGCTAATTTGCTGCACTCTTGGTAGAATGCTGGTCCTTATTGAAATGAATTAGCTGCATCTTATTTATAAATTAGCTTGCTGTTAGCATATCATCCACAGAAATTTCCACTCCATCGGCACATTTTTACTATTGTGGCATCAAGCAAATTTGTCAAGATAAAAATCTTTTGAGTCAAACTTTCAGCTCCAAGTGTATCTAAGATTACCAATAACAAACATGTTTAAAGGTATAGCATTGTGGTGGTCTTTTAATGAGATCTGATTTAGTAACACTAATGCTATTTGCAATGCCCACTTCTGATGTGATAGTTCTAGGGACAGTACAAGCACATGAGCTACTAGTGTGAATTACTATCATAGCTACTAGAGGGGCCAGTTGTCCTGGCATCACTGATGCTTTCAACTGAATCCAGACTTCTGGATAATTTGGTGTGCTAAGCCAATGGGCACAAATGTATGCAGAATATCTGAGGCGTCCCTCAGGGCCACATTGGCAAATGTGATCTGGGCTCTGATGTCAGCTCTCAGTGGGACTTAACTGACATGCTGTCAGAGAGTTGTCCTTTTTCCTTTTGTTCTCATCTGTCATGCATGCTCATAGTGTAAAGCTGCACGGGCAAAACCCAGAAACACTGCCCATTTGCACTTTACAAGTGGCAAGTGGATCACTCTTCCTACTGTTTGCTCCCACTCTCAACATATCTGACTGACAAGCAGAAAGGGAGATGAGCTGAGCTGACTTGCTTAATGCTGGATCTTCCTTTGAATTCTTGCTAACAGCTGTGCTCTTGTTTTGTCCTCCCACACGTGTTATGGGTTATTTACCTTTGTCCTTATAATAGTTATTTAATAAGAAGTACTTTCAAATTACTCATGATAACTCACAAATCCACCATTTTGTCCTGTTTAGTAGACTTCAGTTGATCTGCAAGTAAAAGCATTTAGCTTTAAAGTGGCTTTTCATTGCACTAGGTGTTAGTATCAAGGGTAAGGTATTTTCACTGTTTCTATGTCTCTGTAAGAGCAACTGTTGCCATAGTGTAAACAAGTCACACTAGCTAACTGTTTCACCAGCTTTACGTAGCATTCAAGTCAGCTGGAGGTTGTAACTAATTGCGCTTCATAATAATTACTACTGGTACTCCCGCAGTTCTTATTCACCCATCAGGAGTCTCATTCAAACCTAAAACCACCTCTGCGATTTGGGAGATTTATATTTACTGTACTGTATGAAGGGTTCTGCAGTAGAGAAAGGGTTTGCATGAAGAAGATTGATTTTGTTCACCCAGTAAAACTCATATCCTGATGGCAGTTATTGGAAGACAATTAAAGCCATTTAAATTCTACCATCAAATCTTAACTTAGACCTAAATGTTAGTCTCCATTGTAGCAATCACCTGCAACTCCCAGTGCAGTCAAATATAACAACAGCAGGAATCTTCTTGTCTTCTTACCCAGCAGAACAAAGGCATTATAGTATTAAAAAAATAGTTGAAGGTACATAAAGTGAGGTTATGAATTGCCAGGGTTAGTCCAAAGCACCTCCAGCCCAGTTTAACCCCTTGCTCTTATTGCCCTTCTGAAGAAATTCAGTCATAATAAAGAGAGGACGGACGCACTGTCCGAGTGTTAGTAGCTAAGAAGATAAATGCATTATGTAAAGTCTGCGTGTTTTGTGCTGTTGTGTACATCAGGATCTGCATCATATAGCTTATGTTTGTCCCAGTGAAGGTTGTTCAGAGCTACACCGACTCTGTTAAGTTAGTTTGTTTTCTTGGAGACCTCAGCCTGAACTACTTTAAGTGCCAGTGTTTCTTTGTCTCTTTCAAGACTCGTGCATCAGTCTCCATTTATTATTACAAGAATCCATAAATCATTCAGTAGATTTTGGTAACTTTGTGCCCTCATCTACTTTTGGGGTTTTTTTGATTTAGAAGTGTAAGCTTTTTGAGAAGCAGCACTTGATTGTAGGGGTGAGTGAAAAGTAAAATGGACTACAAAATGACTTGTTTTTCAATAATTACGAGTTTAAATTTAGGCTAATTTTCAGTTTGGCTACTTCATAATGTGTTTAATTAAAGTTTGTGAATAATGGCGGCCACTTTATCACAGTGGATATTGTGTAACAGTGGACATTTACATGTTTTGATTAAGAATGCTGCACTCATTAAACAAGTGAGCATCTGCATACACACTTTAATTTTTTCAATAATAATTCTCAGCATCAAATTAGCAGAATAAAATCCTGAAGTGTTTTTGATTAGTGTTCCTTATCAACAGGTTGTGCCTGGTGCTCTGATCTTGGTCCTCATCAGTGACACAGCTTCTCCTCTACCCCTTAATTATATCAAACACACACAAAACCGCTCTGCCTAATTAGACCTTGGATGAGAGCCACAGAGGTCTTGCTCATGCCTCCTGTATAATTGCATCTGATATTCACTCCTTAACAAGATTTTGCTAACCTTCTATTGACATTTAAACAATAAAGTTCTGATGGGAGGACAGGAGGAGCAGAGCTCAGCTGGCCTGTTAAAGCTCCTCAAGCTCAAGCATCCTGAGTTACCATCCGCTCTTTATTGGACAATGAGCGAACCTTCTGCATTTACTCTTCAAATGCTTTATCACTGCCAGGAATTATCAAATGAAGTTCTTTGATGATTTTCCATGACATCGTGTAATAGATTGCAAGAATATTATTCATAAGTCTGTCATTTCTTTTGATCAGTTTGATAGAAGAAATGACAAGAGGGGATTGCAATAGTTTGATCTTATTCAGTCAGCTGGCCCCAGCCACAAGTCTCCTTAAAATTAGGTTTGTATACTTGCCACAAGAAAAAAAATAGAAACTTGCCCAAATGTTCCTGCACTTGGACTTTTATAGTAATGATCCATCTGCATTGCAACCCTCTGGAATTGAGTACATGCCCTTTTCTGCACTAAGAGCCGACAGAACTGAGTGTCCCAAAGTTAAGCTTTTTGCATTTATAAACTTCAGGCTACTACATATTCCAGCTTAAATGACTACTCAGATTTTACTGCTTTTTTAATAATCCTTGTTTTTCTGTTGAGACACATGCATACTATCTGTGTTTGGTACTACTGCATGCTGCTTTTGTAGTTGTGAGCAGTAGTTGGTGAAACCCAAGTTTAAGATTGTATATTTTAAATCCATGAAATGCTCATCAAAAACAATCAGTTACCAAAATATATGTTTTTTTTCTTTTAGATTTCTTTTTCTTTTAGATTAGAGTTTTAAATAAATGTCTTTACAATAAACATTAAACTGTTTAAATGAGTTTTTGATCTTTCGCCAGGCCTAGAATAAAATTAAGCATTGTACTTCAGTAAAGTTGTACTGCATTCAGTAGATACACACTTTTGGCGGCTCTCTTTTATCCCAGAATTCACAGTAGCGAATGGATGTTTGATTTGACAGATTTTACAGCAGAAGTAAAATAAGATGCCAGCGCAAACACACAATAGAGCTTCTGTCGCAAGCCTTATAAATGAGCATAATAAGCTTTATGAATGTCACAGTTATTCCAGGGCCATTGGATTGGATTGCATTCAATTGTACAGGTGTTCAGCAATAGCCATAACAAGCTCCCATTTGCTGCAACAGCCATTTGGTCCATGAACAGATGGCAAATAAATAGCCAGATGTTGAGTGGTACTTGACAGTGGAAGGAGATTTATGTAGCTTCTGTTTTGTGGGCTCTGAGACCTTGTAGGAGTGCAATTTTGCATTTTTCCAAGCCAACAGTCTACAAAGGGGTATATTGAAGTGCTAAAATCAAGGACACAGGGGTAGGCTGCACTACTGTATAATGCATGTTCATATTAATCTTGGGTTTGTTTTTTCATTTATTCTCAGTTTTTTCATCATCCAGCCAAGGGCAGCGCATTTTTGACCAGATTCAACGGCTATAGGACTATGTTGCGCTTTGATAGGCGGCTGTGCCGACACTGTCTGCTGTCTGCTTGACCATGTTGTTGCTGTTGGTTCCTTTTGCATTTTTAGTTATCTGACAAATGATATGGTTGGTGGTTGTGTGGTATAGACTGTCCAGTTAATCAGTTACTTAGCACTGATTAGTGTGTGTATATGTTTGTAACACCCCTACAGTTTATGAATGCAGGTATCATTAGTTAGTACCTAATCACTCCTGGCTTCAAAAGAAAAAAAAAACAAAGCAGTATGTTGGCAACCAAAATGCTAAAGTTCAGGCTTTGCATCCAATGACCAGAAAGCAATTCCTGATGTCACTGTGGCTAATCTTTTATATACGTACACTGAACAGTGAGTGAGCAATGTTCATGCTGTCACTAAGTGCAAATGAAACCATATTGCTGAGTTTAATGTGGCATTATTTTACTTTAAATACCTAGTTTTGGTCACCTCTTTGTGTCCGGGTAGACCTCACCAACGAAAATGAAAACTAACACGTAGAGAAGTATTAACAGAAATGTAAATACATGAAGAGGTTATTGCTGAAATAATACAATATTTGTATCAAAATCAAGGTTTATTTCTTGAAAGTCTTTATTTTCACAGCTAAAATTTGAAAGCCTTTCATTACTAATTACTGAAAGCTGAAAGGCTCACTACTTATCATTATGATGCCTGCGGGGGTCCATTCATGGTGCGGCAAGATTGTACAAGTCACGGTTTTATTTCCAGCTCATTTTTGAATGGCCGGTTTTGTTTTACAAAAACTGCCTTCAGATTACAGAAATCTCTTTTATCTGTGATCTGCAAGTATCTAATAATGCATGAGGTAACATCACTGTGTGTCTTAGTATGAAGCTTTATCATCAAAGCTGTCTAATACACCCCTGGCTCCCTCTCGATGGCCTTCTTGATGGACTGTAAAGCTAGCTTTGCTTCACTTATCTACTATAGAGATAATTGATACCCTCCAGTACTCATTAATTTTTTTCCTATATTAAATCTAATTAAATGCATAAGTTTTGTCAGTGTAAATAACCTGACTGCTTTATTACGTTATTGTTTGAAAAAAGTTGCATAAAACAATAATAATTTAACCTTTCTCTTTTTTTTTCTTTTTTTCTGCCTTGGCAAAATCAAGTGTTGGGGAAGTAATGTGTTTTAATTTTTCAGCAGCCGCAGTGCATTGTTGGGGGTGTGCAGTATAAACATTTTACCGCAGTGAGCACTTTGCACCAGAGCTGTTTGAGAATACATTTTGCAGCTCACTGCACCTCACAGATCAGATCAGATTTGCTCAGTCTAGTGGTCACCCCAAGCTACTGTTCTGTTCCTCAAATCTTTGCCTCTTTTTTTTTTTTTTTGTAATGCATACAGAGTCAGATTTGGTCTAACTACTCAGAAAGTGTGGGGTCATATTTAGAGGAGGAGATACGACTAAAGTAAAATGAAAGATCACGGTGACTAAGTCAGCAGTGCTAATGAAGGAAGACTGATAGGAAATGCTGAGATAGAGGATGGTGGGAGAAAGGGCTGCAAGGCTGGGGATACAAATTAATGTAAAACAGTGGGAAGAAGGAATCTACTTGGACTTGTGGAGATAGATATGGCAAGCACATCCCACATCACTTAATGAGGGGGAATGATGGAGTTGAGAAGTGACAGAGGGGGAGATGGAGATGGAGTGCAGTCAGTGGAAGACTTTGGAGGATGCATAGACTTTCACAGGCTGACAGTGATCTGGAAGAAGAAGGGTAGCTTAGACTGATGGAGCAAATCCGTTTGGGAACCTGCTTTAGGAGGTTGATTGATGGTGGATGATTTAGAGATGCAATGTTGTCCACTGAGATTTAATTTAGAGGGTAGGCAGGGCTGCTTTGCTCTGAATAACAGGTGGGTGCCTGAGGAGTCAGTTGGTCATTTTTCCCTTAAGAATGTTTTGCTTTATAACTGTTTTTTGGGAGACCAAATTAGAGTTCAATTTAATATTTCAGAAAGTTTAAGATGCACCTTGCTAGCTAATAAGGCCTGAACTTTGCTTCTGCATCAGGTCCTTAAGGGGTCTACGTACATATCCGGAAATCACCTCTGAACCTCACGCGGTAACCCAGGACCTAACTGGACGTGGACCTCTCAAGAAACTACACGTCGGGTCAATGTAACCCGCAAGGATTGTGATTATCATGTAGGGTTCAGAAGGGATTTCCGGTTACATATGTGGGCCCCACAAAGGCCTGATGCAGAAGTCTAAATCAGGCCTTAGCCTGCTATACCTGCTTTTCATATATCATCCATAAAAAATACCAGTTGTAATATAAAGGAAATACAAAATATGTACAGATCAAAAAGTCCTTATTGATGATTATCTTTATTACTTATATTACCTTTTCAGGCCATTACAATAAACAACAATAGCAACCACTGTCAGGAGGGACAGAGACAAATGTGAGTAAATCCAAACTAAAGCCAATTCAATAATTAGACATCATTCGTTATTCCACGGTGCAATAGATAAAGTGAATCCTGTTAAAATAAAGTACCTAAAGTTGAATCACATTAATTAGTGAAATAGTTCAGGCCACACTCACATAGGCTTAGAGATCAGTCAGTGACCACCTGACAACTAGTTTGCTAGGGAAAAATGTGTATTCCCCAACTGGCTGGCAAGTGGTTGCTAGGTGAAAATGGTTGCAAAGCGAATACTGTGGCCCTGCGGTGGGCCGGGCAGTTCTAGGGTACTTGTGGCCGTGGGGCCCTGCCGCCAGCCTGCACGGGGCTTAAGAAAATCCTGTAGAGAATCTATAGAGCTCATCTTGAAAGAACAAATATGTTTGGCACAACAGTGCAATCAGATCATGATTCTGCTTGCAAAACTGCCAGACATGAAAGGCTTTAAAAAAAGAAAAGAAAAAAAAAGAATCAAAACCAAATAAGTGAGACAGCGGGCATCACGGTGGCGCGGTGGTTAGCATTGCTGCCTCACAGATTACCATCTGGAAGACCTGGGTTTGATTCCACCTTGGCCCGGGCCTCTCTCTTTCTCTGTGTGGAGTTTGCATGTTCTCCTTGTGTCTGCGTGGGTTTTCCCCGGGTACTCCAGTTTCCCTCCACAGTCCAAAGACACGCACTTACTGGAGTTAGTTTAATTGGCCACGCTAAATTGCCCATAGTTGTGAATGTGAGTGTGAATGGTTGTCTTTCTCTCTGTGTTGGCAACAGGCTGGTGACCTGTACAGGGTGTACCCTGCCTTTCGCCCTACGTTAGCTGGGATAGCCTCCAGACCCCCCCCCCCCCCCCCCCCCCCCCCCACCCGCAACCAGCGGG
>VUQK01010851.1:0-10519 GCA_015106715.1 Bujurquina vittata | reverse complement strand
TCTTTTAAATTAAAAATATTAAAATAATAAACGAATTCAAATTTAAGGTTTTTTTTTTTTTTTTTTTTTAAACAAAAACAGACAACCTCAACCGTTGATTTGCGTGCAGCCTGTCTACACATGCACAGCAAGCGCAAAGAGGTGGAGCTGTTACTGAGATGGTGAGCTCCGGTGGAGCGAAAGGAAACATTTTTCTAGCATCCAAAGCTGCAGCGCTTGTTCTGATAACCACCATTAAACCTTTATGGGGACACAGCTGGAGGTCCTTCATCAACGACCTGATCACCTGATACCTAATTAATCAATGGAATAATCAATAGAATACCCGATTACTAAAATAATCGATAGTTGCAGTCCTAGTTCATGCCAGTATAAAATTGGTGATCAAGATTCTCACTCTACACTCAAAGTTACTTTTGGCTGCTTCCTTGTTCCATGGGGTCACCACAGTCGGTAGCTTCACATGTTTGTTTTAGTTTTATGCCGGATGAATTTCCTGACACAACCCCAAAGGGGATTTACAGTACGTCGCTGGCTGGAAATTAATCTGTTACATTAAATTATGGTACAATATTCCTTATGTGATATGTGCTCATTCTTTGTGCTCACATGTAAAAGAAAACTGGACAAAACCTGTCATATAATAACGTGATTTTGATGCTGAACAAGATACTTTACCTTTTGACAGAACGAAGAGCCGAGAATACATTATGCCAATAAATTACTATGGCCATAGTTGTAATATTGTTATTTATTAATCTCAAAAACAACAGTGTTGAGCTTTGTAGCTATGCCAGAGGGGGAGCTGGAACTCTAGATGTTCAAAATCCTTTCAAACCCCCAGAAGATCGACTGAGAAAACCACCGTTGTTTAGTTTTCAGTCTCCATTTGCACTTCTGTAGCATCTCTCTGAACATCCACAGCATTAGAGAGGAAGCGGCTTACAGGGAAGAGGTGGCCCAGCTGGTGTCCTGGTGCCAGAAAAATAATCTCTCCTTAAATACAGAAGACTAAGGAGATGATCATTGGCCCGAGGAAGACCAGAGACCAGCATGCTCCATTATCCATCAACGGGACTCACGTGGAGAAGGTGAAAACCTTCAAATTCCTCAGCATTCACATCAGTGAAGATCTCACCGGGACCTACAACACAGTGCAGAAGGCTCAACAGAGACTCTTCCTCTTAAGGAAGCTGAGGAAACTTGGATTACCCCCCGTCAAGCTCCTCAGCAACTTTTACAGATGCACTGTCAAACTCCATCACAGTGTGGTACAGAAACTGCAGCACTCAGGACAGGAAGGCTGTCCAGCGTGTCATCAAAGTGGCGCAATTCATCACTACAGGCCACTTACCCGGCCAATACCCGGGTAATAAAGAGAGCACACAACATCATCAAGGACCACACCCACCCACAGCACACACTGTTCACACTCCTGGCGTCTGGCAGACGTTACAGGAGTGTAAAAGCAAGAACGACCAGACTAAAAAAACTGTTTCTATCCACATGCTATCAGACTGCTGAACCACTGACTTTCAAACTGTGATTACCTGCCCTTTATATGACAATAAACTTCTTGAATCTTGAAACTTGAATTAGTGAACCACATGCCAGTTCTCCTTTTCAAAAAGGAACCAGCAGTCTAATTTCTCAAACCTTTGGGAAGAACTAGAAGTTCCTGTAACACCCCAAACCACTGACCCATCATGCCGCAGAGGCAAACTGATCTGTGCAAATTCGGGACTGGTATCAAGTTTATGGGTAAAGGCGGGTTAACCAAGGCCACCTATCTTAACATAACCTTAAAAACCCAGAGAGCCAAATATTCCAGGGAGAGCATATTAAATAGAAAATGACTTATGCATTATTTACTTTATCTAAAGCCAGTCGTACAGAACAAATATGCTGGCTCTCTGCTTACTGCTTCGAGGCTGCTGCCAAAGGAAAATATTTAGCAAAACTTTTGTCACAGTGCAGAAATGAGGCAAACAGAAGCCACTGATGGATGACATTAAATGCTCATATATGCACAGATGTGTGTGCGTGTAAATAACCAGCTCTGTGTGCACTGTGTGTGCGTCTGTGTGTTTCAGGCTTCATCTGGGCAGAGATTAAGGAGATGTGGGACGGGGGATTCACAGAGTACATCCATGACTGGTGGAATCTGATGGACTTTGCCATGAACTCCCTCTATCTGGCCACCATATCTCTGAAGATAGTGGCCTATGTAAAGGTAAAGGTTGCCTACATGACTCTGTGTGCGTGTGAGAGAGAGAGACGAGAGACCAGAGAAAGCGAAGAGAGAAGGATTGGAATGAGAATGATGGGCACAGTGAACGATATAAAGCATCAGTCAGTTTATGAAGTAATCAGTGCGTAATGTTCTTGCTGGGAAATGAAAGTAAAATGATACTGAGAAACATGCTGATTGTGTAATGATGCATTCGTGGAACAGCATGAAACAGGCACAACACAAATGACTGTTAAATGCTTTTGTTGGCATAGTATGGAAGAAGAAAGACAGCTGTTAAACTAAGTGTGGACATTTCACTGCGAGCAGTGTTACAGAGCTATAAGCCATGGCATTAAAACCACTGATAAGAAGAAGAAGATAGAATGTCGTGGTCTGTAGGGAAATCCTTGTGTTCATATGTTAGCTGCGGTCTCCACCAGCACAAAAGAGCCCCAGAGCTTAACTTGCACTTCAAACTCTCCACATACCAATCCGACTGAGGAGTTCTGAGCTGCGCCAGAGCAAGCCCCGCCCATTTAGGCCCAACCCTAACACCAAAGACTGTATATCAAGGATAGCAACATTACCGGTATTTTGTTTTTTAGAGATGATGTGTGCTCATTATTTGAAATGGAGGAGCACGTTTAATTTATGAAATGAGACGCTTTCATAAGGTGACGAAGGTGTATGAAGGCTAAAAACGGGCCATTTTAGCATGTTGCTAGGTGGTTGCCAGTCAGGCTGATTTTATAGATATAAACTTGATGATGATACCATCAAATAAAAATGATACAGTGCTTTTCTAAAGTGTTATAGACACATAAATGCTTCAAAAGGGGTTACTTTTAACCATTGCTAGGTAACATGATGACAAATCATCTAGATATAGATACTATTGATATAGAATAGAACAGAATGCTTTTATTAGTACTTGAGGTACTTGGCACAGAGGAACAGAGGTACTAGGTACTAGGATGTACCTCTTTGTCAAGTTCGGTTTCTAAGCTCCTGATGTTCGAGGAGGAGTTTTCATGTGCCATGCAATAACAATTTTGTGCTGCAGTACAAAAAAGCACAAGTGTGCCAGCCAGGAAGCACTTTTGCATGCAGCAGTGTGCAGAATGGCAGGGAGCGGGTGCATATAGCACAGTGTACTTTTTTAAACTTTAAAAGACACACAGATGCTAATTAAAGGTGGAACAGCACAATGGGGCAGTGACTTCAAGAGTGGCCTTCTTTGTTTGCATCTCGTGAACACACACGGGTCCTACTGATGCTTTCACCAGCAATTGGCTGCGGCAACTGAGTCAGATCAGTTCTTCAAATGAGAGCAGTGCTGAAATATTAAAAGAAAAGAAAAAAACTTCTCTGGAAAACTTTATTGGCAAAATGGCTGTTTTTAAAAATGCTTCAGTTTTACTCTTGAGAGCACAGTTTACACAAAAAGTAGGTCAGCTCTTTTACACACACCCAACTCCGAAAAGAGCATCCAGTATCATCCAGACATGCTTTGTTGCTAATAGATGCCGCAAGTGACAAATTTAGACAAATTCCGCTTTTTTCCTTATATTTGTCACCTATTTTTTAACACCATAAAAATGAGTCGAACCACAACCTTAGAGAAACGCAACCCTTTGACCTAAAAGCAGCGGACTGCCTTTGCTGCTGTTAATCTTTGAGAGTCACACATTATTATAGAGACATAATTTCACAGTTTCACTTTGATGGCCTCAGTAATTTCCTTCCACAGCTCAGCTTTTAGCTTTAATGATACCTTGTTTAGCCGCACACTCTGCATGCATATAAGATTTATCTTTTATTAAGAGCAAACAGTGTAATCATACACATGCGCGCGCGCACACATGCACACACGCCAGACGGCTGGGCCATCTGCGGCAGCTGTGAGTCACTGATGGCGGCGGGTGGCCCTCCTACACAGGTCCTTCACACACACACACACACACGCATGCATACACACACTCAATAAGCACATGCATGCAGATGCAGTGTGCACAACTGTAAGCTTGCGTTCATGCCGGGATGAGCATCCACACAATCATACACAATGAATGCCCACACAAAGAGATGCAGCTGCAGGCACAATATATTTTAGTTTTCTGTCTTTTTTTTTTTCATTTTTCCCTTTTAAATATTCATCAACATTTAAAATCCTCCAGAGAGCTGACTCGCAAGGTTTTGCTCTGTCATTGTGCGCGTGAGACACACACACACACACACACACAAGCACAGAGAGAAAGCGCAAAAGGTGCGAGAGGGTCCATAAATTAATGAGAGCGCATCTGTGTGCATGCTTCTGTTTCTGGTCGCCCCCCTGTTTTTCGCCTGTGTGTGTGTGTGTATATATATATACACGTGTGCGTCTGTGTGTGTTTGAGAGGACGGTGGATGCTAATAGAGGCAGAGTTAACGAGACACAAGTCCTGTGGTACTCTAATGGCTGAATTGCGAATGAGGAGGAACCCAAGCATGAGACAACCGTGCGTGCGAGAGAGAGAGATGTGCAGAAGGTTGCTGCAAATGGGATGGAAGCGGTCGCAGAAATGAGTGAAGCAAGAAACGGTAACAGACACAGAGAATAGGGTAGGGTGCGGTTGATGATGGTTATTTATTAGGGTTATATGGAATAAAAGCTTGATGAGCGAGCTTAGGGTGGAGAAGGATTAACAGGGAAAGAAGAGAAGTGGCAGGAGAGGAGGGAGACGTGCAAGCACGTGGCATAAAGAGGGATTGAGGAAAGCTGGGGGCAGAGGAAAATGTGGACTTAACAGCAAAAAGAGAAACACAAGATCTCAACTGTGAACTGTGTTGAGATTTAAAGGCTCAGCGGAGAGCTTGAGGGAGTTCCTGGGGATTAGAGGGTGTTTATCTTTCAAGGAACATTTTGGATACCTGCACTGCTGTGTGATGTCAATGTCACTCAAGTCTGTAGTTTGTCAGGATGAAACACACATGTGGTCTTCACGAAATGATTCACGCGACTGTTTTCTGAAAGTTGCCGTCAGTCAGAGAGATTCATGTTTGTTGGGCAGCAGAGTGCACGTGTGAAAGGAGACGCACCTGTTTTTCTTAAAGAATAGCTCCAGCCTCTTGGAGAGTAGTTGGCAGCTGCACTGCAGAACTTGATGAGACCGTGAGGCTGGAGTCCAAAGCTGAGCAAGACACGCACCGGAAAGATGAATGATATCAGAACCACCACACCACCAACCCGGCCGCCAAGCCACCAGTAAGGATACACGAGACGGGGACGGGCCAAGTGTAGTTGGGTTGCACCCTGAGCCTGCTTCTGCTGAAGGTTTCTTCCTGTTAAAAGGGAGTTTTTTCTTCCCACTGTCGCCAAGTGCTTTCTAATAGGGGGTTGTGTGATTGTTGGTTTTCTCTGTATTATTGTCAGGTCTTTACCTTGAAATAGCAAGTGCCTTGAAGCAACCATTGTGATTTGTCTATATAAATAAAATAAAACAAAATTGGATGAATATACCTCAGGAGCCTGGACAGGTCCGTGTGCGGAGAAACAATGACGGATTTCTGTTATATGATCGCTCTCCTGATGTTTCTTAAACTGCGTCCATACAGGAAGTGATTTTCTTTGAAGCTGATTGCTGAGATTCCAGGCCATGCATCTGTCATCTGTCACTCAGTGGTATCCTGTGCTGTCATTGGTAGTCGCTTTAGTTGCTTGCCTGGAAATTGAAGAAAGGTTGTCTCAGGTCCTGCGCACTTTGTGTAGCCGACAGTTCTTTCACCCATAGTTACCAAATGTCGTTCACTTTCTGTAGCTTCTAGTCCTCTGGTCGTTCTTTGTCAGTCCTTCCTTCCTTCCTTTTTGTTCAGCATACCTGCCTCCTTTTTTTTCCTGCGTTTGTGCTCTCATTTGGGGATTTTGTGGGGGATCTTACAGAAGGTTGACTCGGTCCAGAGATGTTTAGCATAATTTAGCACAGAGACTGGATATCATTAAAGGTTTTATTCCTCTGCCAAAGAGAGAGTGGAGGCGGAGGTATATTTTCTATGATGTTTGCTTGCGAGAAGTCGATTTTAATGAAACTTGGTTGAGAGCTGGAGTGTAAGCAACTGAAGAGTCTCCAAAGCATCCTGTAGAGTTAGACTCAACATGTCGCGGCCTATGTGTTGTACTTGAAGCATAGAGAAAAATGTATCACTCTTCCCATAGAAAGTTGTTCTGCCGTATCTACTATGGAAAAAAAAAACTCAATGCTTTTGTATCTTTTTCCTTTCTGCTGTTACTCTCACCTCCTTCCTCCTCTCTTCGTCTCTCCTTTCTATTTCTTATTCTTTCAGTATAACTCTTCTCGGCCCAGGGAAGAGTGGGAGATGTGGCACCCGACGCTGATAGCCGAGGCTCTGTTTGCCATCGCCAACATCTTTAGCTCTCTCAGACTCATCTCCCTCTTCACCGCCAACTCCCACCTCGGGCCACTGCAGATCTCCTTAGGGAGGATGCTGCTGGACATCCTCAAGTTTCTCTTCATTTACTGTCTGGTAAGACATCTGTAACTGTCCTCAGGAGTAAGTTAATGGGAAAATTACTTTTGTTATATACCATGTCATTGGTGAATAAACTGGCAATTTTATGGCTCTTTGTAGAGCTTTACATCACTTTACGTCACCGGCTGCGTTCTCTCTCGCACACACATTAATACAGCAGTTTATCTATGGCACACATTTGCATGCTGATGCATTGGAGGTACTGTGGGCTTGGGCATCTTTTCCAAGGACAGTTTGTCATGCAGACTGAGAGCCAGTGATCTGTAACTGTACCATGACTTAGTCAGTTTATCTTTTAATCCTGGTATCAGCTTATATAATTTATTACAGTATTTTGTTTTTTAGAGGAAAAGAATATATTTATGTTCACTTAGACAACATCTGACTCAGTCTGTAAAAGTGAACTTCCTACTGCAAGCAGACATCAAGTTCTCTCTTCCAGCCCCACACGATGAGGTGCAAAAGGTATTAGATATTAAAGTTATTGCAGTGCCAAGCGTACTGAGTTTCTCTCATATATACAGTTACAGGGGTGGAAGCTCATATTAAACATGGCAAAAGTTTCAAATGGCGAGGTTAGCGTATGTGCTCAGGCTTCAGGCTAAACGGTTGATTTCAGACATTTTGTTCCCTTCCCCTAGGCGCTGTGCTAAATCATTGAGAGAGTATATCCCTAATACAGCAACCTCAGGCACACACCCCTGACTCTGAAGACAATCACCGCACCCACCTTCTGTTCAAACTTTCTGTTTGTGAGGAGCAGCCAATAAGAAGGTCAACATAAAGACAGGGGGAAAGGAACTCCAATATAGTTAGAGGGAGAGGAGGTCAGACTTCTTGTTTTGCACAGCGGATGAACTGAAGGATTTTAGTAAGTCTCTCTTATATTCAAGGAGAGTTCAAGAATAAAGATGTGAAACAGGAAATAAGAATAATAGGGGTGTTTTTTTTTTAAATGGTGACTTGCCCGAGGTGGACCTCCTCTTGGCTCTGACAGTTGGGATAGGCTCCAGTCCTACTGTGACCCTGAACTGGATAACCAGGTTAGAAAATGGATGGATAGATGGTTAAAATATGGAAATGAAAATTAGTACAATAGATCTTCTTTAATTTCTTGAATGAACAGCAAAAAACACATACAAGTACATTTTTTATGTATTCTATTTAAAAAAAAAAAAAAGGGGGCTTGTGGCTATTGTAGGTCAGCTCCAGTGGTCATCAGATGGGTACCACATCGTTTTGTTCCTTGAACTTCTAGGGACAAAGAAGCTACATCTATCTTCCTCCTCCACCTGCAGCTCAGCCGCCTGTTTTTCTGTCAGTGCCACCATCTCCAAACCAAATATTATAGCAGGTGTCACTGCCCAGGTGCTTCGTCACCTGCTCCTTACTACAGATCACAATGGAAACATCATAGTCCAAAGAGACTCCTGCCTGACCTCATCTGTCAGCCTGTCCATCACCATTGCAAACAAGAAGGGGCTCAGAGTCGATCCCTGATGCACCCCCACCTTCACCTTAAACCAACCTCTTATCCCTACCGCCCGTACTCCTTTCCACTTCAGCAGGGAATTTTAAGACTTCTCCTCTCAAAGGCAGATTTGACTTTGCCTCCCATGGGATGATTAGCTTAATTGGTGCATCATTATGTCTGGATAACTGCGTTGTTGACCTCACTGTGCAACTGCAGGTTCCTGCCAGGTTCCAGTCATGGGTGGAGGGAAAAAAACCGTGATGGATCTCTTTGGTGTGGTGCTTGTGCTGCTCCCACCTTCTCCAGTGATTTTTTTTTTTTTAATGCAATACTTTCAGATGTGGTCTCAACCGTATCTACACAGAAAACGGTCTTGTATCTCACACATATCTGATGAAAAATATTATGCAACATTTCAATCCAGTTTTCTACAGTGTGATGACGACTTAGTTACTTTTCTCTCGCACCAAACGTACATAACGTTGTCAAGCCTATTTCAAGTTCCTAAAGATGGGAAGTCATCCAACAATGGATTCTCAGTAGGAATTGAATTTGGGCCACCCCTCTTTTGTTTCCTGTTAAGAAGCTTTGAAGTTTCCATTTTATCTAGTACTGTCTGCATCTTTTGATGATGATGAAAGCAAGCAAATTTCTCAGCATGCTGCATCCTTGATTGGCTGTAGGAGGACATTACACGCCTATTTCATTACATCTGAAACTCATTAATTCCTCCCCGAGGGAACTCCTAACCTACAACGCAATCCACATGTGAATTGCTTTGCTCCTGAAAGTCTTAAAACCAATCCCAGCGAGCCCCGGGCACCTACGCCGCAATACTTCATGTTCACACAGTAGCAGCTTTATGTAACACTACTCATGTTAGTTCTCTCCTGTTTGAGATGAAAGCTGTGTTTTAAAATGGCCCGAAGGCACTAAAGGTCAATCCTTGTAATAAAAATGAAATGTTATATGTGCACAGTGAGTGAAGAGCTTCACTGTAAAATGAAAAAAAAAATTGAGGATTTTTTTTATAGATATTGAGAGATCAGTATTATATTTCATTATATGTTGGTGGTTTATGTGTGGAGTCTCGAAGTGAAACACCACTCAAAATCACTGAGTGGAGTGTCATGATTGCTAAGAATATGTGTTGGAATAAGTTTTTAAATTAAGTCTTGATGGGATTTTTTTCCTTCTGTAGGTCCTGTTAGCGTTTGCCAATGGTTTGAACCAGCTGTATTTCTACTATGAAACCAAGGCATCAGAGGAACCCAACAACTGCAAGGGCATCCGCTGTGAGAGGCAGAACAACGCCTTCTCAACGTGAGTACTGTATCTGTATACCCCTCACACAAGGGCTACATATTGTCCTGCATTTTGACGTAATTATCCCATCTGTTCTTGATTTATTATTTTAATTTATGGCCCATTATAAATGCCAACACCAATAGATTGGACAATAGCTAATATCAGCAGATAAGATCAGCTTGCTGATGGTTGCTGGATGTCACTAACTGGTAACAATCAGTTTCACAGGGAGCCAACAACCTCCAACAAATGTCAGGGATTACTAATTTTTACCCAGTAACTGGGTCTTATTGACCAAGAAACATAAATTCATCATCAATGTAGTGAGTAGTTTGAAAAACAGTTTTTCAAACACCACTGTAGAATCAAACTACAGAGGATGCACAGAGGTCACCACTACACACCAATAGAAACATTTTTAGGCATCATTTATTTGTTTTATTTTTCAGACCCAGAGGCTACTTCCCTTATTTTTTATATGCAGTATTAGGTGTCATTGTGGAGTATCATAATTCAATTAAATTTTATGTGTATAGGACCAAATCACAACAAACAGTCACCTCAAGGGGCTTTGTATTGTAGGTAAAGACCCTTTAATAATTACAGAGAAAACCTAACAGTCAAAAGACCCCCTGTGAGCAAGCACTTGGTGACAGTGGGGAGGAAAAACTCCCTTTTAACAGGAAGAAAACTCCAGCAGAACCAGGCTCAGGGAGGGGCAGCCATCTGCTGTGACCGGTTGGTGCTGAGGGGAGAGAGAGAGGACAAAAGACATGCTGTGGAAGAGAACCAGACATTACCAATAACTAATGATTAAATTCAGAGTAAAAAGAGGTGAATGAAAAAGAAATACTCATGGGATCATGATCATGGGAACCCTCCAGCAGCCTAGGCTTATTGCAGCATAACTAAAGGATGTTCAGGATCATCTGATCCAGCCCTAACTATAAGCTTACTCTTAAAAATAGAGAGGGTGT
>VUQK01010850.1:0-11806 GCA_015106715.1 Bujurquina vittata | reverse complement strand
GAATCTTCTGTTCCACCACAGCCCAAAGATGCTCTATTGGAGTGAGATCTGGTGACTGTGAAGCCCATTTGAGTACAGTGAACCCACTGTCAGGTTCTGTGGCTATAAAGGGATGGACATGGTCAGCAACAACACTCAGGTTGGCTGTGGCATTTAAAAAATACTCAGTTGGTACTAAGGGGACCAAAGAGTGGCAAGAAAATATCCCCCACACCATTACACTACCATCAGCAGCCTGAACAGCTGATACAAGGCAGGATGGAGCCATGCTTTTGTGCTATTTACGTCAACCTTTGACCCTAATATCCAAATATTGCAGCAGAAACAAAACTCATCAGACCAGGTGACATTTTTCCAATCTTCTCTTGTCCATGTGAATTGTACCCTCAGTTTATTTTTTTTAACTTACAGGAGTGGGATCCAGTATGGTCTTCTGCTGCTGTAGCCCATCTGCTCCATGGCATCAACAAGGCGTTTTTGCCAAAAGCACTGCTGCTCGCTGCATATTTTCTCTTTTTTGGACCATTCTCTGTAAACACTCAAGATGGTTATGTGGGGAAAATCCCAGTAGATCAGCAGCTTCTGAAATACTAAGACTGGCCTGTCTGGTACCAACAACCATGTCACAATTAAGATGCATGGTTTAAATGTCAGCAGGTCATATGGAGCATGTCTACATGCCTAAGTGCATGCATTGAGTTTCTGCCATGTGATTGGCTAATTAGATATTTGTGTTGATGATCAGTTGAACAGGTGCGCCTACTAAAGTGTCTGGCGAGTGTATATTTTTATGCTGGTTTCCAAACTGTTTGCTTTTGAGTTTAACGTCAATTAAACTGGAAAATTATTGATTCTTAAAGAAGTTAGAGTTCATCACAGTCTGCACTGCGCGCTACAATTTTAAGACACTTAAATTGAAATTCAAAACCATTTTCAAGACCCTTCTTGCAGTCAAAAGCTGAAAAGCCACTGCTATGACAAGCTGTGTTGTCAGAAAATCAAATCAGAATGGGAAGTGAGTAAACATGGATATGAAACGGAGCATGTGAATGTAGTTTTTTTCTATAAAGGTCGCTCACAAATCTCAGTGGTATTGTCTTCAAATATACTCACAGAAGGAGTTTTTACTCTGCTGTCAACTACATCACTACATTCAGATAACAAGTTACACTTCTTAATCTAGTAGAATAACTAGAAACAGACAGCAGCCTTAAGGGCAGGAAAATCAATCAGAAAATGTTAGAAATTATATTTACATGTAAAATGCTATATAATCCTATGCAATCCTATGTGTAGTTAATAAGCTAGGACATACAAAAAAACTAAACAGAACACAAAACCCTAAGGTATGGTGCTTTAATTGTGATTTCTCATTTTCCTGTGACCATTTAAAATCAGCATTTACCAGTCTTGTCACTTGGCAGGAACACATCTGTTTTTGGGGGTGTGGGGGGTGTGGGGCACTACTGCAACTCCAATAAATGTCAAAACAGTGAGGGGGATCAATATGCAGCCATTAATCTCTCAAGAAGGTATGCGAAGTATCAAGCTTGGCAGACACAGTGTGTGCCAATCCACACTTACGCTCTCTTTAACAAAACCGAGCAGCTGCAATTAACGCCCTTTTATTCATTCTGTCACTGCTTTTGTCATTAATAGCACTGCCCCAGGCACAAAGATCCAGTTTAACTGTCAAAATCTTCCTTTCAGATCAAGTGCACATCATTGCGCTGATGAACAACCTGATAAAACTGACATTTCCCTCCTCCGCATGCACCTGTGAGTCTAAGGAAGAGCTTTATCTGAAGACATGGGACAGTGCCAGCCCAGCTTGACTGAGTGCCACACAGTCCAAAGGACAGACGCTCCACATAAAGACAACAAACAACTTAATACCCTGGTGTGTGTGTGTGAGTGTGAGAGTGTGTGTTTGTAGGGGGCTGCATGCAATGTGAATTTTAATGAGAAATGCAAAGAAAGACACTGGGAGACCAAAACACAGAGATAGAACTCTAAGATTGTCTCCCACTGTGTCTGGACCGGTGGCTGCTACTCTTCGTGACCCCGATGCTTCGAGCCACAGATCAGATCAGGGACGCTGTGCGACAGATGTCTGCCCTGGCGCTTCGTTCCAGGCATGAGAGCTGCTGGCACACAAACCGACGGAGGAGGGGGTAGGCAAGGGGCAAAAGGGAGAGAACAAAGTGAGCACAGTGGGCCAGGTGGATGGCATGAAAAAAGGAGAGGAAGGAAAGAAAACAGAAGAAAATCCAGAGGAGTGGTGGAGGAATTCAGACTTCACTTCCTGCAGACTTTATTGGTGCTAAGAGATCTACTCTGCTACGTCTCTGCCAGAAACCAGTTGGGTCAGAAAGTGACGCTACAAGTTTAGACATACCTCCAGCAGCTGACCCTGACTGACCCGGGAGAAGAACAAGAGCCCTCACATGCGCTCAGCATTAGTGCTCATCTTAAAACTCCATTCAGTACACACCAAAAAATAAACTTCTGTTTGAGACAACTCACAAGTGTTGTCTGTGTGCAGTAGAAAGGCTGATAAGAGTTTTCAATCAGGCATCACTACACAAAAGTCAACACACGACCTCCACACAACGACTCACTTCCACTCTGAGGAGCAACACGCGATAAAGATGATGAGAAGAGAGAAGAAGCGAGCTAATTATAGCCGCGCAGCAGGATGGCCAGAAACAAACTTGATTATCATCATCGTCAAGAAGGCACAAAGGAAACCTGCTGCCTCCCCTCTTCCACCACAATCCAATAGAGAGGCTTTTAGCCTTCGTAATGATTTAGAAAGTGACAAGTCAAACAGATTTACTGTGACAGCCTGAAAGGGACCAGCACGAACACTATCACGGCTCACGTGATCAGACCTCCTAGCAGTTCTCCTATTCCCCTTTCCTCTGCTACATCTCCTTTCTCAAGCCCCCACCCACCCACCGTTCCAGTGGACAGGGAAGAATGGGACTGGCTCAATAGATGTAGGCAACAAGCCTATTCATTTCCCCCCTCACTCAACACGAGCCCCCTTCAAAGGATAGGGAAAAGCTCTGCTTTGTGGAAGTTAGTTACTTAAAGCGACAGACCACCAGATAAGGATCTGGTCACGGAAAACTTGTGGTACGGAGTAAATGGAGATACCTTTGTACAATTCTAACACCATTACCCATGGTTTATCAGATTTAATGAGCCATGAATGTGAGGTCAAATTTTCAGCTCGCAGGAGCAGCTGACAACATTTCTACAGCAATGTTTGCCCTTCTAGCAACCATAAAACACAATTAAAAATGCTTATTAATTTGCAAAGGAGAATCATGAGGCAATTATTAATACATCCTTTTTTTTTTTAAGCCATTATTAGTTTTTGAATAAAGACAGCGCTCTTTCTCATCCTGTGTTTTTCATCCATATTCATTGGAAGGCATCTTCTGTGCCCTGAGTGACAGGCTCTACATTTGACTTTCATTTCCGTGTTTGAAACATGGAGAAAATTTATGTTTGAGCAGCACCGGTCCCTCCAGGCCTGAGATGGTTTTCCTGGTGCAGTCATCTTTTTCTCCCCTCCAACTCCCCTCTTTAGTCTGGAAGGTGAAAAACACCTTGGCTGTTGTGAGTTTTGAAAACAGAGCTACCCCTAAAAACCGTCAGAGATGGCAGCAGAGGGATGCTGTGTGGAGAATTCTCAAGAAGGAGAAACCCTCAGGCTACCCAGATTTAGTTTCCCCCTTTCTGGCTTCCAAAAACAAAGGAATTCCAGAGAAAATCAGGGCAGGACCTCATCCCAAGCCACCGCTGCTGCTGCTGCTTTTACCACTACCCCCATTTCCCTCACTTACTCACATGCGCGCGCACACACACAGCAAAGCAAAGGTGATTTCATGCATCCATCAATGAGACACCCCTTCTCTCTTGTTATACATTTATGGTGATCTGATATCCAGGGAGACATGGCTAATTTATATTTCAGAGTCATGTCTATCTGCTGCTGTTGTTTACCGTCACTAACCAGCATGACTTAGACATCATCTTCAGACTGGAGCCACAACATTGAGCAACAGCCTCAAGATACTGCAGGTGAAGCTAGGATATGCCAAACTGCACCCCCACCCCATCCCACCCCACCTTTCCGACATGCCCCTTGCCTGACTCAGACATGAATCGTGTGAGGTCCTCACATGCATCTTTAACAATGTCAACACATGCCATTCAGCCTCCATTTGGCTGGAGCTGCCAAATAAAAGGTTGGATGATGGCTATGAAGGCAATATGGCTGAAATGTATAGTAACTCTAGTAGAAATTAAAATGTAGGTAATCTAGACTTATGGGTACTTGTTGGGTCTGGAAGAGACACAGAGGAATTGATATCCTGCAGGATAAATTACTTCTGACTGAAGGACTCTTATGTTTAAAAAAACCCCCACCTTTTTACTAATAATATGTAAAATCAAAAACTGCTGAACTCAAACTCACATATTTACGAATTGCAGCCCCGCATTCTTAAAACACAAGAACTCTTGTTGGTTTGTCAATAATGTTTGCCAGATAATTAAAGAGCCCTGGGAGACAATGATAAACATTGTTTAGAGGCTGATCCCTGGCAAGCGCCAAGCAGTGTATCATTGCTGTCTCCGGAATACACACGATTACCCTGGTCTCATTACTGATATGATAAACGACGGCTTCCACCGTGGCTTTGGTGTGCCGGGAGGACACACACAACAGGGGTAGATTAGGGGGAAAAAAGTGGTTAAACACATTGCCCCTGTAATAGACCAGCGCTAAACAAGAAAGATGGGTTATCTGCAGGAGGACTGCAGATAATGTTTGTGATATTTGCAAAGTCAGGTCTGCAGCCAGCTTTATAGTGCTTCCAACCATTTATTATGAATTGCTGAGATTACTGTTTAATAATGTGGACTCAGACTCTTTGCTTCTTTATTTGCTTCACTCCTCATCATCCCACTACTCCCCTTCATCCCTCTCCTTCTCTGTGAAGTTAATGCTGTTGCTCGGCCCCGGCCCACCAGCCCGTCTCTTTTTACAGTTAGCGTATCCACACAGAGGTTTAAAATATGCCCCTTTATCTGAGCTGCCCAGGCGGGAAAATGAAAGGGATGTCAGTCCTTAGAACCCTGGGAAAGCGCCTGGCTCAACCGCCAGTGTCAAAACTGAGGGGAGGGCAATAAGCGGGCAAACACACTGCATACAGCAACAGACTTTTTTCTGTCACTGAGAAATGTTGAAAAACAGGAAGAAAACAGCCTTATTATGGCAGCGAAGCTCACGATTATATGCCAATATGATTTGAGGAGGCTCTCGATAACAGCCACAACAGGCATCATTAACTGACCAAAAAGCAAAACTGGAAAATCAAAATCCAGCATACAAGGCAGAATCCCTGCCTTTAAAACTGACTGGCATTTTTATTGCTTGCCTGCACCTCTGCAAAGAAAAATGAATGCCACTTTTCAATACTGACCACATTATCAGCCCTTGCAACCCTTTGCATGTGTAAGCAGCGGCGTTATGCGAGAGCAGATATTGCATGACTCCCTCTCCCCCTCGTAACCGATACCGCAAGCTGGAGAATAAATGCTGTCCCTTTGCATTAGTAAATCCCAGTTAATTTACGTTGTCAGAAAACAAGGAAGTATGTATCCCTGGAGGCCATGTTGGAGACAATTCGACCGCCTTCATAGAATCTCTGCCATCACTCTGCATCTCCCACGCAACCTCCACCAGAAAATCAGCTTCAGCGCGCACTCTGAGACAACACTGCCGACTAGACAAGACACTGTTTATAGCACAAATGATATTATAAACACAGCATGTGGTGTATTATCTTTAGAAAATGATTCATTATAGTCTATAAGCTGGAAAGATTTGCAACATGCTGTGTAGAGGGGTAACTAAACTGTATCTAAAATTAATTCCTATCATTCTGAATCCTCCTCAAGATGCGGTGCTGTTGTATGAAAACATAACAGGTTATATTGATGCAACCCAGCAGGCTGGTCAGCCGAGTACCTGGCATGAAATGAAGCGCAGGACAAGCTGCGCTACAGAGAGGCCGAGCACAGACCTGAGTGGCTGTCTGGCAAATGAACCCACGTGGGACACCGTGAGAGGTGCGAAGACCTCTTTGAGGAGGCTGCAGTCCGCTTTGGCTTGCAGGCGCGCTTCGGTATCAGGAGAAGCAAGGCAAACACAGCAGATCAGTGCTGAAACTGTAAACCCACTGACCCAGCGTGAAGAGGGAGAGCGGAGTAATTAGTGACTGTACTTACAACTCAAAGGAGGAGGAAAGAGTAAGAGTAGAAAGGAGGGAAGGGGGGGGGGGCACACACACACACAGAGCTCACAGTTGGAGGATGAAGACAATGAGTTTGTTTAGCTTAAACAGGATTTACAAGCCAAACAGACACACGCCAACGCCACTCACTCAGACACATACTATCTCTTTTCCTCGCTGCCCCCCTTTTTCTTCCTGTTTCACCAACACAGACGCACAGAAACACAGCTGAGACGGGCTCCGTGAGGATTTCATCAGCTGGAGAAAAAAGTGAGGGTAATTGCTTGCGATGGTGAGAAGTCTTGAGTGCAGGCAGCGGCGGCGGGCGAATGGATGGATAGATGGAACATTTTGTTCCTCCTGTGCGGGTTCCGACTCTCATATTGTTCCTGATGAGGCCGGGTGTCATTTATGATTCAAGGGCCCCCACTCTCACGACGGATGGGAACAGGACATGGGCATTGTGACGTCCTGTGCACTCGTTTCTCAAAGAACATTAAATCAAACATGCATGAGATGGTGACAGGGGTGGGCCAGCAACTTCTCTCTCTTCACTCTCTACCTCTCTGCACTTTGTTTCGCTCTCTTCTCAGAGAATGAAAAAAAAAAGAAAAAGCACTTAGAGGACTGCATCTCCCTGATGTTGGCAGAGCTCAAGAGCTGAAATGACAGCTCTTAAGAAAGAGGAGTTAAGCTGATGTTTTGTCTATATTAAACAGATATCTGTCAACAAGGAAACAACTGACGGACAATCCAAAGACAACACAGAAAAATTATATCAATACTGTAGTTCCTCATAGTAATAAGTCTTTATTTACCTCAAATGCAAAAGGTAACAGGCCTTTATTTGAAGCAGGATTGCATTAGAGGCAGCCTTTTATTTCTAATTCCCTCTGTTTGATCAGCGTAAGTGGTCATGATTAAACAAAGCCCCATTCCAATCCCCTACCATTTGCCATGTTTAAGCTCAATCTGTTAATACTATGGCGAGCAGTGACTTAGTCTTGAGAGAAAACAATGCAGTTGAACTCCACCTACCCATTGCGCACATGGTGTTACTTCTGTTCTAATCTAACATGAAGGTAAATAAAACCCATCCATCCATCCATTTCTTCCGCTTATCCGGGGCCAGGTTGCCCAACATGAGCAAACAAAGGAACTTATTCACAAGAGTAAGTGCGAAACATTTTATCTAACGTCCATAAGCTCTGTTACCAAAACACCTCCAATATACCCACATGGGACACACAAACCCCCCATGTTTTAATACCTTGTAAAAGAGGAACACGCCCGGGAATATCCCAGCTACAGTCCTCCACAGTCGGTGGACAGTCCTCCACCGACTCAATGCCTTGCTCAAGGACTCAGCATTAGTCACGATGGCTCTCCAGCCTTTCTCAGCCACCTCAGGAGTTTAAAATCAGCCATGCTTCAGCCGCAAACCCGAACCACAGTGCAAGGTTGGCAGCTTGAAGAACAGTGGTGACAGGCATGTGGAATTGAGGGGTTTTTTTTATCCCAGCGCCTAATGTTGGTCCACTTTTGGCTTTCCGCACCAAACTGATGTCACTGCACTCTGTCAGCAGGATGAGTTACATCTGCTGTATGCTTCATTTTCTCTGAATTAGTTACACTGCAATTACCAGGCTTTAACTTGAAGGGAGCTTAACTGTAGACTTATGGGTAGAATTACAACAACATTTAGGAAGTAGTTAAGTGTCTGACAAGAGGGCACAACCTCAGCTCAAACTGAATATTTCAGGTTTTAACTTCCTCTAAGCCCTTATTCCCAAAGCAAGTCTTCAAAACGGGTTAGGCAACACAAGGTTTCCCTTATTAAAAGACCAAAATAGGCACACTGAAAACAAAGGCTGGGTTTAGATGAGAAGTAACGGCAAGTTTGAACCGCACTTGAGTCAGAGAGAGCGACAGAAACAAGGGCTGACTTCTGCTCCGGACACGAGTGGGTGGGTTGGGCTGCTGGTGAGACACCAGACTACAAGAATCTGTGTCAAGTTGAACAGGCAGCAAGTATTTCACAGTACTCCTCAAACAACAGGAACAGTCAGATGAAATGTCAGGCTGTCAAAACATTGATTAGCGTTCGCCAGGTTTTAAGCACTTAGCTGGCTGCAGCTGTGCCGACACACAGCACACAGCAGCAAAGACGGTGCAACTTGGTAAATTGCTGAGTAACAAAAAGCTAATTACTGAGACACAAGTAATTAGTTGTTTTCCCTCTTTGTACTTCCAATCAGCATTACCGCACTATTTTACAGAGGTTCAGTAATAGGGAGTAACGTGGACTCACTACCTTAATCTTTTCTGTGACTAATCAGCGTGTGAGACTGAACAATTGCTGAAGGCATTTGAAACTAACACTTGAAAATGTGTCTCAACTTTCTGAAACCCCAACTATTGGAAAAGACTGACTGATACTAAACAGATTTGGTTTTAAAGGATACATTTTCCCAATATTTTTCCAATATTGGCTAATACTGCAGCTTAAAGAGAATAATCTCTACGTTCCGCCTCACTGTTTGGGTTTCGGGATCAAACATACTGGTGGATACAAACATCATTTTCTTCTCGTCTCGCTGCAACTTGTAGTGCCGCCAGTGTATGTGTTGCCTTTCTATCTGTTGAAAATGTCACTATTTTTCCCCACTGCATTTACAATAAGATCGGCTTCACATTCTTGCACAGACAGCCAAACACTCCGTTCTCAGCTAGCATACCTGCAACTGCGTCCAGCACCATCTTAAATGACTTTGGAAAAAAGAAAAATTTTATTTCAAAGTGTGTATACTGGAGCCTTTTAGCCTGTTTAGTGAATCAGACACTTCTGTCTTGTCTCTCAGCCTGGCTGGCTCGCTGGCTGGTTGCAGAGAGGCCCCAGGAGGGACAACAGAAGGAAAGAAAACTCACACAAACACACACACACACACACACACAAAGAGACGCACTTCCAAGTTTCAAACAGTTGCAGATGGCTTTAATTCCTTGCCCTCTTTCTTTCACAATTTATCAGGTAACCTACGCTGAATGACTGTGCCGCCTTTTCATGCTTTGGTGAGATGACTTAATGCTCCTTTGTTTTGTCAGAAGAGGGTAGAAAAAAGGCAAACAGCACTAATTAATGTGGTGCAGCTGACAAGTGTTGCTGCTGAAACAATTTCATTACATCACCAATTTAAATTACCAGGAAGGAGACACTGGAGGGTGCACCCATCCAAAATCTGTTTATACACTTTGAGACACTCGGGGAGTGGACACAATAACAGGAACACCTGCAATCCAATGCAATACGCTAGCAATGAACCCAGTAACTGTTTTAAGCCTGTAATATTAACCTTTATGTGAGACTGTGACAAATTTCTTAGGATGTGGTGCAATGACAGGCTTGTTATTTTCCACATCACAAAACTCCACATCTCCACACTACAACAGCAATTAATCTGATCATCCGCTCCTATCATGCTCCCTTCAACTTCAACCTTACTAACAAGAAAAGGGCCCTTTTTGTCACCCTCTCTCAAAGTTCAGCTGTCCTGTAGCAGGGTGCACAGTAATGAAAGAGCAGCAGTCTCCACCTCCTTCTCCTCCTCCTCCCCCCATCTAAACCCCCTCTTCTCTGCCCAGACTGGCCTCACATCCAGACAGGAGGAATTTAACGGGGAGGGTCCACCAGACTTAAGGCAGAAGCCTGCGCTGAGTCAAAGCCGCTCATCCACACTCCGCCGCAGAAGGGCTTGTAAATGTAGCACTGCTGTTCTCTATCAGGGATTCGGATAGTTTCATGCAAAGCAAGCCACATGCATAGGCTAATACTGAAACATTACAGACGTGTGTGCACTGCAAGGCTCCAGCGCAGGTATTATAAATCACCTGAGCATCGTCTAATTGAAATACCTACAGTGCAACAAATATACAGTGCAAGTAAACTGTTTATCAGAGGCCAGAGTCACAAGGTGTCCCTGAAGGTTCCAAATGACCTCACACGCTGAGCCACTGATCTTTGAATGAGCAGATCCAGTAAACACAACTAATGTTATCAAATAGCAATTACCACTGAAGCCGTGTGACGTGTTGTTTCACAGAACAGAGCAGGGTAACATATGGACATGCCTGCTAATTGCATTACAACAGGTAGTGGATAATAGCCTTGAAGGGAGTCAACAAGCCCAGGCACACTGCTGACTGTTAGCTAAGTGACATACATTCTCAGTTTAGCATCAAACGAGCCATCAGCTGATCTACCGAGACGAGACATTCACCCACACAGACAGAGCTGAAAGCACTGACTTACTAGCGCATTCCTTTCTACTGATTTCAACTAAATGTGCACACGTTTCATGAAATGATCCTACAGAATCCAGTGACTTTGGACGCTTCGCTCCAGCGCAACTACACAGGTAGGGGATACGCGGCACGGTCTGGATATTACGCCGCGTAAACGAGCTCTGGTACGGCTCCCCGCAATCTTAATGTGCACCCTTCGGCACGAGTCTCCCAGCGGCTGTTAAAGGTTTCCAGGAGGTCACCCTATTGTTAGCAGGTAGTATATATCCAGCGGGAGGCAAAACCTCATCTCCAGCAGCATGCACACACACACACACACACGCACATAGACACACGTTCAAACCTCGCTGTGTAACAAAAAAATAACCAGGCGCGAAACTTACTTTGAGCTCGGACCTCAGTGGCAAAGCGGCGTATTGTGTCTCCAAACCTCGTGTTTACGATGCTTCCCTTGCTCGCTCGCTTCCCTTCACAAAGGCGACGTGAGAGCTCCGAAGACACTGTGACTGAGTGACTGAATCAACTATCGTAGAGCACGGCAAGTTGAAGTGTCAGATTACACTGGCTATTCAGTTACCAGAGAGAGCCGTGCTCGGCGGTTGGCGTGAAAACGCGACCTAGATTTCCGCGGAAGGACACCCGAGTGTGAAGGTGTAAGTACACACTAACAGCCTGATAACAGCGCGTTTCACACTGGAGCGGATTGCAGCCCGCAGCTCCGGCTATTGTCTGCTTTTGTATCATTACAGCAGCGATGCCTCAGAGCTGCATTGTGTAATCTAACCGGTAGTTAATTGGTTAATTCAGCCATTGTGTGAGTTTAATAACTGTTTGTAAAACATAATAGTAACATACATTAAAGGCAACATGCTTATCTAAGCTACTGATTTATTTGAATTTAAGAGGTTTTGCTAAAGTGTTTATATTAATATTATTTTGAAAAAAACCCATTTTAACTAATTATTATTGTTGCTGTTGGTTGTAGTATGAGCTATATTAACTGGATATTAATTATAATTATTACTATTATTATTATTATATTGGGTTTAGTGTAGTGGTTTACACAACTGCCTAGAAAGCTTAAAGATCCTAGTTCAATCCAAGGTGGAGACATAAATCCCCTTTGGAGTTGTATCAGGAAGGGCATCCAGTGTCAATCTGCCAAATCAAACATTCAGTTACTCCTTGTG
>VUQK01010848.1:31349-71604 GCA_015106715.1 Bujurquina vittata | reverse complement strand
TATATATATATATATAGACAAAAGTGCAACATTGTATAGATGTGAAACGTTACTCTTATATTTCTGTCTTGTTGTCTGTAAAAGATGGTGTAAACCAACCCCAGCATCAAGAAGGCATAATTTATTTTACACATCCTAGTTAAACTTAAATGCCTGTAAAAGCATACAGTAAATGCTCAAGATCTTTGTTTGCCAACAAAATATGAAGCCACTTGGACATTACAATTCGGATGGCCTTTTAAATAAATAATAAGTTATGAATACTTGATGACAATGCATTCAGAGAGCAAGTGCTTAGCAGCAAACTTTGCTCAAGTTGTCCAATTAACTTGATCAAAAAGTTTGCATGTTAAGGGAGAAAGTCATTACCATCTGTTTCTAGCCTTCCAATACTCGCTATTCCCCAAGGTTTTAACTCAAAGCAAAGTGTTTGTACCAGTTCTATGCTCACAAACGCAGCATGGGCGTGCATAACAGAAAGGGAAGGAAGGTGGGCCTGCGCAGAAACATTACAGGCAATGGAGTGCAAACAATTAATGTAAGGGGAAAAACACATTAAGTGCCTTAATCTCTTCTACGAAGTTATCACTATAAAGCTGTCAGACGTCTTGTTCATGCATCACTGGAATCAGTTTGATGCAATGCCATTACACTAAGATGTGAGATTGATATTAAAGCTGTAGCGTGCTTCAGCAATTTGAAAATAGTCAGTTTTATGATCTTAAACAAATGATATCCAAAGAAAAAGCAAATTAAGGAAAATGTTAGAAACACTCTTTAAAAAGGAAACACTCTTTAAATGAAGTGCAGCTGTAACACAGGAAAAAAAATCTACATAGCACCACTCCGACATAAAATCTGTAACTACCAGTGCTGGTACCACATTGTAGCACTTATATCCTTGCTCCATTTCTTCTCTTTAAGACAGAATTAACATAGATGGCACCTGATAGACATTAATTATATCCCACCTTGACCTCACTTGTCATAATTATAGCTTTGTAGTCCAATATAGGCTTAATAACAGTGTTTATCATTGTAGCTTGTGTAGCTGTCCCAAAGGGGTGTATGGGAGAACATCTGTGCCAGAACCTCCCTGATAGCTCTACAAAGATCCCAACAGCCAGTGACAATGTTAAGTACATACTACTGCAGATCTACAGTACTGTACGAATCTATTGTGGATCTAAGGGAGGGCTTGCCTAGTTCATTCTATCTGAACATGTAATTAATGCATTCTCGCGAAAAGCTTATTGTAGCACACTGACTGCATTTTTTTCTCCTTTTGTTTTGTTTTCTTTTTTTCCCTTTGCCCCAGGGCTTCTCAGAGCTGACAGGTTTGTGTTGTATAGTTACAGTTGCTATAAAAAAAATACTAATGTCATATCTATGATTTGTGCATGTGTGTTATTTTTAGATTTGTCAGATATACAGTATGTGTCAGTCACATCTCTTCCTTATGTTGCAGTACATTCAGAATAAAGCACGTTTGAAGAATTCTAGTTTGCTGTGAACATCAGTGCCACAAAGAAGTAATTCTAACATCTAATAGTAAGGCCTAGATTTCAATGTGCCATCTATGATATAGACAACTGGGGCAATATGAAGGGTAGGTTAACGCCAGGCTACACATGTGACCTACCAGGATGGTGGTGATGACAAGGGATCGGTTAGCCAAAGAATCAGTGATGTTCATCCCTTTTCGCTTCGGCACTTCTGTGATGTTAAGACCTCCAGACGCACTCCACTTCCCCACCTGTGCAAGATGAAAAGTGTGTAGCTAAGTGTTCCTTTTCTGTTGGTCAGCAACGACCTTAGCAGACTCTGCCGGCAACCATCTCCCACGTTAGTGCCAGGTTGAACACAACTCTAGCAGCATTAGATGATTGGCTGAGCCACCTTTGTGTTTTGGGAAACGGGGGTTAGTTAAGTGTATGTCTTCAAAGAATTTAAGCATTATGGGCAAATCATAGAAACAGAGTCGTGAGAAGTTGAACAATGAGCTGCAATTCGATAAGTCAGATAATCACATCGCATCAAAACACATTTTTATGCAAATCTAGAATCTATGTAACACGAGTGTGTGTAGGAACAATGCATAAAAAGGCTAAACACTGTCTATGACACCAACATAAATATTAAAAATTGCAAATATTGTAAAATAGTTTACAGTTAATATAAATAAAGATAGAGAATGTGGATGCTAGGAGGAATGCATTGTGAAAGTAATTTTGCTCTGCAGTCTCAGATAAGCCAAGAGATTTGAACAAATAAAAGGAGTTATACATGCATGAAGCCCTGAAGCAAAGGGCTCTGCATATTGTAGAGACACACTCTGGAACATATCATTAGCACAAATAGTCCTGTGGCTGTCGGTAACAATCTCTGTTTGCAAATCGAGCTCTCCACCAAACCCTCCTCCCATTCTTTCCTCTTCCTCTATTACTAGAGACAGAGCTTTTAATATTCACTGGGATTTGTGCTTGAGGTGGATCCATTTAAAAACTTACACCCCACCCCCACCCAGAAAAAAGCATGAAAAATGTCTGTTAATGTCCTCCCTGCCTAATCCAGATAAAGGCATATGCTCTAATTTGAAAAGCACATTAGTTACAGCTTGTCACACAACCAAACAGGACTCCAGGAGAGAGATTTAAAAATATCTGAATGCTTTCCGCTTTGCAAAATTCTTTCTAATTGTACCCAATTACAATTAGCTCAATTCATTAAACATGATTAGCAAAAGACTGGATTCAAAAGTTATTTACTCATGCATCCACACGGAGAGCATTACATTTATTTCACCCTCCTGAGCATGCCAGTGTTGAGTGAAAGTGGCACTCTGAGAACCTGTTCATAATTCCAGCATGAGCTCAAACTTAGGCTAATATTCAATTACAATGGATTAGTTGAGAAAAAAAGTCCACATCTTAATAGGCTCAAACAGTCAAAGCCGATTCCACGGATATACAAGCAAAGAAAAAAATGAATCCAGCAATATGCAGCGTACTGCTGGATCAACGCTAACATGCATTAGCGTAGGATTTGTCAGATGCACAATGAGAATGCGCTAATATGGCATCAAATACTTTTGGAAGATGACTGCGCTTCAACTTAATTGACCGCGTGCAGGACAAGACTCCGGTAAAAGAGAGAAGAAGAATCATTTCAAAGCTGCAGTGTTACAAGCTCCATTTTTGAACAGAGGAGTTACAAGCTGAAAAGCCCCTGCTATTATATATTCTTGAGCCTTTAGGGAGTACTTGAAGAAGTCATAATGGGACTTATCCCTATTTGATGTATTCATAATGTATGAAAGCCTTTTAGTAGAGAATAGCTGTTGTAATCCAGGGGCCTTCCAGTATAATAAAATAAGTTCTACAGTAGGAACCTTTTAGTTATTCTCCCCCCTTTCGTGAAACATGTTTATACAGCTCATTACCACCAAACAGCATTTTGGGCATCACCTCAAATTATCATTAAGAGAGGCAGCAATTAACACCCTAATGTGTACCCTAATCCAATTTGCTTTATGATCCACTAACTTATGCTTATGTTGAAACAGCCAATTTGCTTCCTTGTTAGGAGGTAAATGATATTGTCAAATGTGCATTATCTATTCTGCATTTTTTTTTAAAACCGCAAAATCTGAAATGTATATGTTTTTAATCAGCAATTTTCTTCATTCTTTTGATGAAATCATTGGTTTCAAAATTCTGCCTTTTATATCTTGCTTGGTGTGAAACATTGCTGTATGCTTAATCCATCTCTTTAAACAATAGTTACCTTTTCGAGTCCATCCTCCTTTAGACTAATGATGTCCAGGTCGAAGTCTGTGCGTAGACCAGTTGTCTTGTTGAATGACAGTCGACCGGTCAACCCATCCCAGTGGGACTGAAAGATAAAATATCTCCATATTTTTACCAGTGTTTCCAAAATAAATAAATCTACATTAGGAATATAATAATCTGATTGCCTCTACAATGCAATCAATATAATAATCCAACAAAAGTCTTCTTACAAAAAAAAAAGATTACCCTCCAAGAGGTGTAGGTCAGATATGGTGCTGTTGTATATATACCCATATATACCTACCTATGTATAATATTTTGACTCCCCGGATGTACTGCTCCTACACGTTTCAAAAAGCAGAAGGTGCAAAGTAGTTCAACAGCAGCAAGAAACAACAAGCCCCAGAAAAAAAAATGTTTAAGTCCTATCAACGAAACACACTACAACATACTCTGACGTTCACCGAGAGCAAATTCACACCCACACAGACACGGACCAAAAGTACAAACACAAATCACACAAGCAGCATTTTCTTTTTTAATTACATTTTACATTTCAATGCCTCCAACGCATTTTCCCTTCAGACTATGGAGTTAATTAACAACCGTCTCCCTTTGCATGATTCCCCATGAGGGGGAAAACATACAACTGCCCCCTATTATGATTCCCTGATACCTGCCACCTCCACAGACGCTTACACAGGCAAATGCATGCCAGCTTGTACCCAATACGTGCACATACCTCACACCAATGCTTACAGTCAGCAATCTTACAGCATTTAAGGAACTAACGCTATTCATTTTATTTTTGTCTCTTTTAATTTTGTGCATGCATTTGCACTCCAAAGTGTACACCGTGGCATTGTAAGGTTTTTTTCAATAGGTCTTTGTACAATACGGTGATGAATCCTCACATATCAGAAAGACTTTTGTGATATGTAAAATCCAAACTGTGACAACACTACAGGCTATAGCTGTCCAACCACCCTGTAGCTCGCTAGAACATGAGAATATTGACGCTTCAAGCAAACACTGTCATACCTCATTCCCACTGGCCTATTGCCATAGAGGTGGGTGGCATGTTCAAACAGCTCTAATTCAGAGAGTGACATAAATGTGTCAGCCATATCACATCGAAGGGGCCAATTCGACCTTCAGAATATGTCACACTGCTGTCTTGGAGTAAGTGTAAATTAGGCCTGAGTTAGCGCTTTCATAACCAAACGCTACACTATGTTTATATAAGGACAATCCTGTAATAATATTGAATTTCATGTCATTTTATTAAGATGGCTAACGTTGCCATTTTTTTAAAACTAAATACTCCAAACACACAGAGACACTGTTATGTATCCTGAGACATAGGTTATGCAAATTTGGCAGGCCAACAGAATTGTGTCTATAACTCAGTCTCAAACACCAGGGATGGTGTAACGCAAAGAGAGAAGACACAAAAACAGTCATATCAGATATTGGTGGGCAAATTTGCAAACACCGTCGCAGTGTGCTGTACAGCTTCAGTGCAATATCTGAAAGTCTGGAACGCATAAGCGCATGGACTGTAATCACTGCTGCTAAGAAGAAGGTGGATGCAAAATCAAGGCAACGCAGAATCGTACCACCCAATCTTTGCAGGTGAGACAAGCACTACTCCACTTCCTGTTCACCAAAGTGAGCTGATGATTTTGGCTATAATATCTGAACGCTTGCTGAGAGCCTAATAACCACATATAGAAAAAAAACAGACTTTGTTCTTTCAAGGATGCCATCTGTTGGTGAAGAAAAGTCTTGGAGGAGTTACAAGCAGTGGCCATTTAAAACCTCCCACACACCCCCACTTTCCTTTTGAAAGCAATGCAATAGGGCAAACAAAGGTTATACTTATTTTCCTTTGGAGTCCCGATTCTGCTTGTACTTATCACTGAGCAATGCTGCAAGCCAGATGATCTTTTCTCTGCACTTATTTTTCCATGTACTCTAGACTAGGAGGGGAGTGGCCACTGATACTATGTATTTGGGGTTGTCCT
Organism: Bujurquina vittata; assembly: GCA_015106715.1. NCBI lineage: Eukaryota > Metazoa > Chordata > Actinopteri > Cichliformes > Cichlidae > Bujurquina > Bujurquina vittata. The sequence goes on along the minus strand of VUQK01010848.1, from coordinate 65,786 downwards.
GCATTCTCCTTGCTCCAGCGGATGGACCACACAAGGAGCTATACACACATCTACTCTTCCCTCTCTACACAGCTTGGTGACAGGAACAAATCAGAGGACATACAAAATAAAAGAGATTCTTTACCCATTACTCTCTTACCGCTCTCCCTTACGCGACAAAGTGCAGTAAGTGGAACAGCATGAAAAAGGGAATATGTTTTTTGTGACACTTGAAGGTGACCAGCCATAATGACAGCCTATTCTAATTTTGGCCCATTTATTTTCAGTGGTGGGTATAAAGGGTTCTAAAGTAACATGGTACTGTACTCACATTACAGTTTTCATTAATGCAGTAATGTAACAAGTTACTGTACTGAATTTATTGTTACAGTTACAATTATATTGTTACTTGCGCTACAAATGTTCTTCAATTAACTGAAAGTCGGGTGAACAGAAAGGGGAAAAAAAATCAAACGTCTTTTTTGGTTTATGTGTAGGGAGGAGGGCAATGATGGAGCAGTCTACAACTTTTGAATAGTGGAAATATTAGCATTACTTTTAGTTTTATTGCACAAAAGGACAAGAGCAGTATTGTAAAATGCAAATTGTGTCACGGACAAACATCTGCATTATAGCGTCTGCACAGACAACATGCTAACAAAGCTAGCAAAGAACCCAGAATGACGATAAAGGCGCGTGCGTGCCGACCCCAACAAGGCTGCCAGAGCACCATCTCCAGCAGGCAACAACCATTTCTACCTGTGCATGTTCATGCCTATGTCCTCATTAGGATATTGGTTATCGGAGTAACTTTAATGTTAAGAGTAGTGTAATGAATAACTTTCTCTGATGAGTAATTAAGTACCACACTGCATTACTTTTAAGATAATTAGCGACTGTGTACAGTGTACTACTGCCTATTTTAGTCCTTAGTGTGACATTTAGGAAGTGATGCTGCACACATACATTTTCATTTGACTGAGAAGGGTGCTGTCATCATATGAATGGGTGAATGAGTATCAGGACTGATGTACATACAAACGTTTCCTCTTTATCATCACAGTGATGTTTGAGATTCCCACAAGAAAACTAAGTACTACTAAAACTGACCAAAGGACAAACTCAGAATGATCACAATGCAAAACACCAGCAGAAATAGTAAGATGTTCACATCCAATTTTCCCCCCCAAAAAATGGCTGAGAAAAGTCTGCCCAGTTCTCAGAGATGTGCGGCCCTATTCAGAAAACGAAGCATGTATACACCCACAGTTGATTTAAATATGCTGTAATTGGAGTTGTTTTCTTAGGTGAAAAACACGTGTTTCCTAACATTTTCAACATTTCTCAACCACACCCGTGAAAAACAGAAATACAAATGATTTTGTTGTTTGTACAAATCAAGATACAAATAGTAGCATCTTTGCACAACCTTAATCTCCCATTTTGCACAGGCTTGTCTTTGAATTCTGACGCACTGTCAGGGTCTCATGTTAGATGAAATAAGAGACGATTACACAAGTTGTGTTTTCAAAAGGTTACAGTACATGCTTTCTGGAAAATAGGTTATGAATACAGGGAATTTATAAAGCTGACAACAATGCTGCTTTCATGTGTCTATCAAGTCTTGGTTCACTTTGTATGTGGATAAGATTGATTTGCTGTGTAAATATCTAAGTCCCATATGACTACATGGTCCTCACTCATTGCTATTGTCTCGTTCACTACTCAATCAGTATGTTCCTATATAAATAACACTTAGATCAAGTAGCAACAGGCCAGAAGTGCCCCATCACCTCTTTGATGAAACTCATGAAGCGGCCTCCAAATCTCCAGGGTTTGTGGCGGTGGCACTGCAGTGAGTTTACAGTCATCTGAGGAGCATGCTGGTATGAGACGGAAACAATGTGGACCGCATCATAGGTCAGAGCTGCATCTGTCTGGAATAAGGGGTGAACATTATTTCAGCTAAAGGTTGTACAAAGATGTAAACAGTTGAGTCACTACTAGTCTTACTAATAATTAGTATTCTCACATCAATTATATACTCTATAGTCACAGAGGTTAGATAGATTTAATATGATGTGACCTTGTGTGTCTTTTAACTAATGCAGTAGTTCAGCCTATAACCTTGGTTTGCTTGCCTTGTTTATACTACAGACTAGAAAAGAACAGAAAAAATAAATATGGATTTTTTTTTAATCTCTGGCACACTCATGCTGTAAGCATCCTGCTCCTCCAACCCCAAAAAAGCTGTACCGAGTTGATGTCTCTATCATTTTCCTGGAAACACATACTATGTTTCAAGGTACAATGCACCTATAAAAAATACCAAATTGAACAAGAATGGCCATGAAAGGATGGAGCTCAAAGGATAATTGGTTCAAAAAGGCTTAATGAATGCTCTCCACACTATTGCTTGCACCTGTAAAGCCTGTACTGCCGAAAGGATGAATCAAAATGTTGTGCTCTTCTTGCCAATGTTTGTTGTGCCATTGTTGTGTGCTATTGTTGTCATGGCAGAAGGCTGTCCCACCCTGGGCCTGATTCTGCTGGATGTTTCTTCCTGTTAAAAGGGAGCTTTTCCTTCCTACTGTCTCCATGTGGGTTGTGTGATTGTTTAGGTTTTCTCTATATCATTATAGGATCCTTACCTTAGAATATAAAATGCCTTGAGGCAACTGTTGTTGTGATTTGGCACTATCTAAATAAATACATTGAACTGAAAATCTCAGGAAGTAGAAAAATATATACTGTACTCCATAGATTCAAGGCTTATATAATGGTCTTTAATACCGATACAGAAATTATTTGTAGAGATAATTGCTGAGGTAAACAGTTTATTATGAGTTAATATTTTAATTAAAACAATTTTGTACCAAGCCACACAAGTTCAGTATGATCAACTGATGCATAGGTGTTTTCTCTTTTCACTTCCATTTTGAAGACTGAGGAGTAATACCACATACCGTCATGATGCCCTCCAGCAGGCCTGAATCAGGTTTAGGTGGTATCTGCCTTTCCATTGACCACTTCTCTACAATAGATGCAACTTGAGGGTTATCCACATTCAGGATGCGGAAACCGGTCATGTTGACGCCACAGAAGCGATATGGCTCGAGGTCGATGGCCATCAGGTCCTTTTAAGAAACAGAAGTAATGAAGAGTGGATCCTTAATTAGTACAAGCATCTTTGAGTATTTATTCTAGATTCATTCCCACGCATAAAGATAATGTCACAGCAGCTAATTAAATAGATAACTTTATTAAGGCCAAATAAAGTGGGATTTAAGTATGGTGTGGAATGTGGTGTAAAATCTATAAAAGCTCAGGTGGCATGGGGTGGCATAATCCTTTCAGACCTACCCTGTTGTTTTTGTTTGTTTGTTTTATTGTTGTTTTTGTATTAACAAAATTATGAACCAAATGCACAAGCTAATAACTTAAGATGTATTTTGCCTTTTTCTGTTACCGCCATGTAAAAAGATCTCTATAGGTGCATTTTATTTGTTTATTTATTTTCCATTTGGCAAGATTCTAATTGTTGCATGTGGCTCAGAAAAAACATTGAAGACAAAGGAAAAGAAATACACACCAATTCTGAGGTCATATTAATAATTCAACACTTGCATTCCCTTGGTAATTTATAAGCAAAAAGAAATTCAATTTGAGCCACTGCAATTTCTGGGGCAACCATTGTAGCTGAAGTGTGAAGTCACATGTTGACACATGTCGTGTCAGAATGGGCTAGGGGGCTTGGAAAAGACATTTGGATGAACATAGATATTTCATTAGCACCCTGTGGGGTTAGTGCTGGGGGAACAAGAGCGTGTAAGACACTTACTAAAGAACGGTCGTTGCTCTGAATCACTGTAATATTTCTCTTCTATTTTTTCCCCTTTCCCACTAGAATGCAGTACAAGGCTTTTTTTTATTAAAAAAAAAGGAGAAGAAAGAAATTAAAGAAATTCAAGTAAATCATTGTTGTTCTAAATGACTTTCAGAAATGCTCAGTAAAGTAGAGTAGATCAAGTTAGAGGTTTCTTAGCTTTAAAGCTATATTTATTATATTTCATATTTTTACAGTATTTTCAGAAACGTTAGGACAATGTGTGAATGGTGTAACTCATTTAAACATGATAAATAACTAAAGGAGAAAAAAAATAGTGCAACAACAACAACAAATGTTTTTATTGTTGTCCTCATTTTGATTTTGACACCAGCACAAAATACAGTGATTAACACATCACTGGATTTTTCAAAAAGGGGTTGCACTAGTCATTTTGCAATGCCAGAAAAGCAATTTGTTCCAATTACAAGCCTAATTTTTGCAGTACTGCCTTGTACACACACAGATGTGCAGTGCAAACTCAGTATAATCCTACAATAGCATTTCAATGACCTCTTTACCAGAATAACCAGCTGCATATCTGGTTCTATATCTGAGTACACACAGAAGTGTTATAGAGGTGGCAAACATAACAAAGTTCTTGTCTTTAGGTTCTCGGCACTAGCTGTGGCAATGCGGGAGCTATGACAGACTCATTTCAAAGGACAAGGAAGTTATTACCCGATACCACTCTGCTGTTACCTTTTCACGCTCTAATAAGTCGGCATTTCCCTCACCTCAGAAGATAAAACACAGACATCAGTGAATTCCATCGAGAGGAAATTGTATTGCCATGTACACCATGCAAGTATTCATCATTTTGGATCAAATCAAGCCGCCAGGTATAATCTTCTTAATGGGGTGTCTGTCAATATGACAGTATATTGCAGCTTTAGATAGATGCCACACTCTGATTCTATAAAGATATACTGCCTTTATGTGAAAAATATTGATGCAAAAAAAAAAAAATCATATCAAATAAAAGTTTTTCAGTTAGTCTTCGAGTAAATATCTTGCTTGGGAAACAGCTATGAAACTGCAATGAAAAGAGGTTTTAGGTTTCCCTATTAAAACAACCAGTTTGCTATACAACCGTAGTACATAGCAGAACAATGTCACTGACACGCTGTTGAGCATGAAAGATGACACACATCACGCCTGGACCTCTATGTCATATTGCATTATCACAACAGACTGGTCAAGTCCAGGGAGACAGAGTGCACGAGGGAGACAGAGTGCACGAGGGAGGCAGAAACAAAGACAATAACAGAAAATGAAAGGAACAACGCTGAACATGCTGGTATTCATTCTCATTCAGTCTGTTTGTCACAAGATAGTCAGGGTTGCAGCAAGGAGCAGCAACAGTACCCTGCTGGGTCTGCTAGTATTAGTCAGATGAGATCATTTCATCAGAGTAGGAGCTTAAAATACTTACGATGGGAAGGAAACAGTTACATACTGAGAGTCTGTTAAACATGTCTATATCATCTACCTAACCTGTCAGATTTCTTGAATGTAAATGATATATAGAATATTATCTGGCTGCTTGACTATGTAAACTATACTTACATACAACAATAATACAGCAGTTCTGCACTGAAAAAAAAAGAAAATATTTAACCTATGTTGACAAATCTCTAATTGATATCTGTCATTTTAATGTAGTTAGTAGACTGTCTTTTAAAAATACTGTGAATTCAATGATCAGGTTAAGCTCATGTTTTTAAATGTTGCTAGTAGGGTGATTACACATATATTTATTCATTCCTTTTTTTTTAAAAAAAAAAAAGGAACACTGATAACATCAGCTCTCAATGGGAAAAAAATCTATTCTGGTAAAAACGGATACGGACTGGTTAATGTGTTAGGAACAAAAGGATGCCACATTGTTCGATGGAAATGAAAGTTCTCAACCCACAGGGCTGAAAGACACCTCGAAAATCAAAGAGAAAAATGACGGTAAGCAAGTCCATTTTTCTGAAATTTCATTGCACCATCTCAGAATGGTACTCGGTAGTTTGTATGGCCCCTATGTGCTTGTATGCATGCCTGACGATGTTGGGGCATGCTCCTAATGAAACGACAGATGGTGTCCTGGGGGATCTCCTCCCAGATCTGGACCGGGGCATCACTGAGCTCCTGGACAGTCTGAAGTGGAACCTGGTGGTGCCAGATGTGTTCTATTGGATTTAGGTCAGGCGAGCATGAGGGCCAGTCAATGGTATCAATTCCTTCAACCTCCAGGCACTGCCTGCATATTCTTTCTACATGTGGTTGAGCATTGTCATGCACCAGGAAGAACCCAGGACCCACTGCACCAGCGTAGGATCTGACAGTGGCTCCAAGGATTTCCTCCCAATATCTAACATTACAAGCAGCATAACATTCTCCTCAGCTTCTCCAAACCCATTCCTGTCTGTTACATTTGCTCAGGGCGAACCTGCTCTCATTTGTGAAAAGCACAAGGCACCAGTGGTGGACCTGCTTGTTCTGGTATTCTAGAACAAATGCCAATCAGGCTCCACGGTGCCGGGCAGTGAGCACAGAGCCCACTAGAGGACGTCGGCCCCCTCAGTTCACCCTCATGAAGTCTGCTTCTGAATGTTTGGTCAAAGACCTTCACACCAGTAGCCTCCACCTGTAAAACCTTTCCGTTTAAAGGGGTTGTCTCATTCGTGCCCCTCTAGTGCACATGTTGTTGATTTCATTAACACCAAAGCAGCTGAAACTGATTAACAACCCCCCCTCACCACTTAACTGACCAGAACAATAAACCAGAAGTTTAATTGACTTGATGCTATACTCATTAAAAAGTGTTCCTTTTTTCTAACTTGGAAGTCACGGTCCGTGTTATATCTCAGTCTGCTGTTTTTTTTTCTCCCAGTGCTGCTACCTCAAAGACTTCTGTTGACTTTACTATAAAGCGAAGTGTTTACTACAGCAAACAGAAGACTCCATTATGCCTTCGGCTTGTCAAACAAAATTGATGTTATGGACTGGATCCAAACTCCATTGGCAATTAGCCACTATTCATCAAAAACTCAAGCGGTGGGGAGATGAGAACAAACGAGACTCTATTTGCATTAACAAGCATGGTACATTACCAGAGTGGTGAAGATATAGTGGTAATACTCTGTCATCATCCCCATGGTCTGGGCCTGAAAGGATATGAAGACACAAGATTGGAAAGAAAGGTGTGAATCGCCAGGGACGGGATAGAGAAAATTATAATTTTGTCGTGTCAGGGCATTTTAGAATCAACAACATTGTCGGACTAAACAATGCTAAAGGAATTCACACAAAAAGACCCAGGTTTTAATGAGCATATTGACCAATGTGCTGTTAATTTTGTGGGCAAGATTCTGCTGTCGTTTGCTGGGATCTCTGCACCATATGTGGTCCACAGAATTACAGAATGGCTTGATGCTTTTCTATGCATTTAAATGGTTTGGAATGCCTCGAGACATGTGACGTTATCCCAGCAGACAAGAGAGCTTTCAATCAAAAGAGCTCGGTAATCTTTGCCTCATATCTGAACACTCCATCATTGCCACTTGTTTCTCTCCATCTACATTCAAAGGCACCACATTCCCATGGCGGCCATGCTTCCCATTTAATTGTACCATCTGTTGTTAAAAAAAAGAAAAAAAAAGCCAAGGTTATGTAAATAAGATGTTGGGCTCGTGTGGAAGTAAATTCATTTCTGCATCTACAGACATTAGCCAAACACATGACATTGAAACAGTTTTATGCTTTATAGTGTAAGAAGGAGTTTTAATTAATAACTGTAATTTTCCCAATGCCGCATGATATTGCATGATGTTGCACTATTGTGCAACACAGGCCTTTTATTCTAGCCTATATTTTGGTAAATATATACTGTATATGCCTCTGCAGATCACATTTTTAAATTAAAGAAGGCATAAAAAGACATAGGCTGTACACTGCTTAAAATACATCATGGACATGCTTCCCTTTTTCATTCCTGCCCAGTCTGTGGAGGAAAATAACCTGACAAATCTGAAAACAGGATTACCTGTGCATCGGCGCACGATGGGAGAAAGACGGGATCAAGTGTATTGTTAAGAATCCTGACATGACAAAAGGAATTATTCCAATACTCTATGTCAGAGGTGAAGTTTATAATGCAAAATTTAGTCATATAATCCAGATTACAGGATGAATGGCCTGATGCAAGTCTCATTAAATATGAATCCAATGCTTTTCATTTCTACTCATTGTCTTAGTCTGGAGCAATCTTTTTATAAATGCATAAATGGTCCAGTACACAAATGCTGCCGACTAACCAAAGCACAGATAGTAAACATTCCAAATTTTGCTTTTAAATGTCTTAATGACAATCACGCAGGATTTTATTTAAAAATGTAAAAATTGTATTTAAAAAATTAGTCAGTCAAGCATATGACAGACAGAAAAAAAATAGTGAGCAGCAATTTGAGCAATCAATCATTTCTGCAATTTCTTAAGTAAAAATGGCTGAAATTCTCTGATTCCAACTCATCAGATGCCAGAATTGTTTTTTTTTTCTTACTTTTCTTTGTGGTGACAAGCAATTTGAATATATAAACAGTGTCTCTAGACACAACAAACAACTTTTCACTATTTTCTGATATTTCATAGCCTAGACTATTAATTAAAGAAAAATATCAGATATATGATTGATAATCAACACGATCCGTTGTTTCAGCACTATATTGAATAACTGATTGATAGTTAATATGCAATTGTATCTAATGTATTTTTCATGAAGTAAGTCCTCAGAAATAATTGCAGAAGGTATCACAGCAAAATTCAGTGCATGCCTTTTATGAAAGAGCTCACAGTACTGCACAGTACCGAGCAGCACAAGCAGCACAAGCTTTGGCAGATGCACATTTAGGGCCCTGTTTTAACTGATCAATGGCGCACACAAGGCAGTCAACAATGAGTGGTACACTAGATTTACTTGTATGCTCTTATTTATATATGAAAGCTGTGGTCGGTTCAGTCATGGAAGAGATCTGTCTGGAGCATTTTTGCCTTAAAGCATTCACACTACTTCTCTCAAGAGGACACTGATTTCTTAGCGCGAGATGTGCAGACTGGCCAAGAGCGTATATATGTCACCTTAGATCTCAATAACTAGGGTGGACTGAGTTATTCAAATAACTTTTGAGGAGATGATGCATTTGGCAAAATGTTAACAGAAGCTGACAGCAAACTGAATAGAAGGGGGGGCGGGGGGGATCCACCAGCCTGTTCCTGACATCCAAAGAGCATCAGACCACCTACATATTCTCTGCTCTGTGCATCACAGTGACAGCTTTTTGTTGAGTGACAATCATGAATATCAAAGCACAGTATATACACTGTAAAAATAATAAAACATCTTAGATCATATTTTTGTTTTAGTAGTTAAAAGCGTGGCTAACAGAGTAAGAATGTGTATGTCGATATTTTTTTTCTTTATCCTTGTGGAATTCACGGTCTCGTATTATTTTGTAAATATTTAACTGGCAAAAACCAAAGGATGGATACACTGGCAGTCTCTGCTCATGATTACAAGAAACCTGCTCGAAAGCTCCTCGAAATGAAAGGAATATCCAAGCACCAGTTACAAGTTTTCTCACTTTCACCTATTTATCATCAATTTTGTGCCGATATTGGCAGAGTCAGTTCTACCTTGGTCTCTATTGAGCGCCAGCCCACCTTCAACAGATTTCAGAACTGAACATTATGTATCTTCATGTATCAGAAGTTGTAGTCATTTTTTGTGGGAAGAAAGTCATTGCAGACAGAATTTATCACTAGTGAAATTCTTGTAATCCCTCTCATATCAGTAGTTCCAATCTTGGAACCAGCACTTTAGTAGTGCTGTGTCCATGCTAGCCTTTGGGAACCAGCACCAGTGTTCTGGGCACCAGAACCACATTGTTTAAAAAAAAAAAAAACTTCTGGAAATCCCCATACTCCCTGCCAGTTTGCTGCTTTTAGTGGTGCATTTTGTGTTACTGCTCAGTCCCATGTGAAATCCTCTGTAACGTCAATCAAAACCAGTCTGATGAGAATTAATATCAGGATCTGTGATATTGGTCAGGATCACATCCTTTCATTTGTCTAGCTATTCTGAGATCTGGCAATAGGACCATTTATAAATACGCCATACTAACCTGTTTGAGAATTTGTGCAGCCATTTGGTGGCTGCAATCAAAGATGATGCGGAACTCCCGACTTCTCTTCATTTCTTTGAGAAGGGGCCTCGTGTCCTGCGTGTCGAGAGGAAGCTGGCGGATCTTTAGTCTGATGTTATACCTGGATGGCGCCATTATCAGCTCCTGTAGTCTTATGAGACCTTATTAGACAAGAAACAATACAAATAAAGGTGCGGCTTTTCTTATGTTGTTTAACAGAACAAAAATGATTATGTAACGTGCTAGAGTGTACCAGTTTGTTTACCTGTGCTGTCATCATATACAACTGTGGCTGTTTTCCATTTGAGAAACTGCACCAGGTCCAGGATAGCATAGCTTAATGATGAGTAATCTGGGTATAAATTGGCATAAAAGGTGTCTCTGTTGTCCATAGGGTGATGTTTCCACCGCACCTGGATGTGCGGTACTTCCAGTGCATTGCAGATGGACTGCACGGCATTCGATGATGAGCTGTGCGAGGGCCCAAATATTGCAACTACGCCTAAAGACAGCTGATCACAAGCTAAAGAGGAGAAAGGGACAAGAGTTTGAGAAGAAGCTAAGCTATGCCCTGTAACAGTAGGAGTTAAGAATTCTCAAGTCAAAAACAAAGATTAATACTAAACGAATGCCAAAGTGGCGAACCAGATTCCCGCCTTCATCCACATTGTGGTCACAATCCTTGAATAAATATAAGACGAGTTACTCACCTTTTCTTGATGCCTCAAAGCTGTCATAGATATTAATCCTCTGTATGTCATAAGTTAATGTTGTGTTTGGTAACAAAGTCCTGTTTCTGTTAATATTATTGACTGCAAATTTAAAGGCAAGTTCCTCTGCACTGACAAGCGAAACAGGTCCATCTGTTTGTTCGAAAATTCCACCTGAAAAACAAAAGAGAAAGACGGGTAAGGGCTGTGACAACTGGTCTTAAAACAAATGCAGAAACACAGACATAAACTAAGGCAGGAATAAATGGAGAAAAATATGGAGAAAAATATTGGGACTAGTAAAGGGAGCAGTGCACATTATATGAAGTATTAAATTTTGCTCTGCAAACATGGAGCGCCTCGCTCCATTTAAAAAAAAAAAAAACTCTTTCCATTGCTCAAAAACCCAATATCTACTTTGAAGTCCAAAGCCATAATGGATTTAAGGTAGGTGTGTATGTGTGTGTGTTTGGCTGTTTCATCAGAGCAGCAGAATATCTCAGGCTCTTGTCTCTCCATTAAGATGTCCTTTTATTTTGCCCAAATACCACATTGTGGGTGCAGATAACTGGACTCGGGCACTCTACCTTTACATGAAATTCAAAGGAAAACATTTTTTTTTCAATTTTTCAAATGGTCAGGATGACTGCTCAAAAGTTGCAAACATATCTATATGAACATCAAAGTCCAATATTGCTTTTAGATGGTGGTGTATCAGACAGATAATCCTGCGCTGCATCTCGTAGTGTGTATGAAACTTTTTTGCTTGTTTTGCAGTGATCTCGGGTAGGGGTGGAGTGCAGATTTTTTTTTTTTAATGAGTTGGCACCAACGACCACTACTATGACAAATCAGAAAATTCAATTAGAAATCAATACCGGTCACTTGAAAATTGGTTATAATTTCAGCAAGTTGTGCAATTTTAATTGTTGATAGAATCAGTTGTTCAAAACTTTAAAATGCATAGTTGTGCATTCATCATCAGCACTAAAGCTTTCAGGACTGTATATTCACACTGATGCATTGTAAAATGTACAATGTTTTTTTCCAGGAAAAAAGGGGATCTCGACAGTGGGGCGATTAAGGCATTCGATCGTACATGATGACAGAAGGATAATGATATCCGAGCCATGGGAGGAGAGCAGGCATAATGCAGTCTAGATTAATATAATGGACTTTTTCACCTTATATAACTTACAATGAGAAATGACAAAAAAAGTTGGAGCTGGAATCTTTCTGCTGCAAATTGTCTTTTATAAAGTTAATATTATGATGGGCACCCTTCCATTAACTGAGATTTATATAAACACTAATTAAATACCCCTCCAAGCAAATGCATGCGCCATCTAATATTAAATTTAATTTATATGTAATTGGTACAGTAACAAATGTGTTGTCAAATGTAAGACAGCAAAATCCCTCCATGTCTCGGCTACAGCCTTAAAGAAGACAGTTTAGACAGCTTCTTCAAAGATGCCTACAGGAACATCAGCTTATGGAGACACTGGCTCCTCCACCTCCACTCTCATCATATTATCCCTTTCAGTAACAAAGCAAAATGTCTCTGCCATCTTCTGTCAGTTCTGGAACAAAAAACTGTTCACCGCCATCAAAAGTTACAAATGTCTGTGCTTAAGTTTAACTTTTATGCCTATCATATGAGCTACACCGACAACCTTTCAAAACCTGTTTTTTGCACCGAGATCACACACGTCAGAACTGCAGCAGAGAACGCTTTTAAATTTGTTTCTGCTGCATATTAATAATGTGTATGATTCAAGGCTCAGACACATATTGATATCAGTTAATAATCACTCCCAGTCTCTATTAACACTCCGATTCAATCAGGAAATGATACGAGGAATGACAAATTGGTTTGTGTTATTGTGGTGCTGCCGAAGATTTGAAAGTGCCTAATTATTTTGTCCCCCATCTTTTTATTGTACTTTCATATATATCCATTTTATACTTGTATTCAAATAATGTCCCTTGTTGGATTCATTTATGCTGCTGGATTTGTCCATTCAAATGTCAAACCTCTTAGGATATCACAGTTTCATCAAGCACCTGTGTTTGATGACCAATAATGGCTTTCTGATTCTGATATCAAGTTAATAACGGAATATTGAAGAGAAAAGCACCACTGAAAATATACATATGACAGTTGTTTATTCGTTCTTTCTTTTTTAATTTTACAAATTTTCTCAGTGATCAAGTGTCAAAAAAACTTTCACTGTATTTTCACCTCAAAAATATATGTAAGGTGAATAAAAGCAAAAAGCAGTGAGTAGCGTACAGTGGAAGGACTGTAAGACTTTATTAAAATACATTGCCTAATACATTATAATTTCAATGCATACATTCATAAAATTAAACATTTGTATTTATCTTAAGTGCAATGAACAACCAAACAAAAAAGCTTAAAACTGGCCACTTAGGCCTGCCATGATCTTAGATTTTCTCTACAAAGGAAAGAATTAGGCTAGAATTATGGTCCGAAATTAATTTTAATTGATGTTATTTAGTGCTGGGTTTAGTGGGTCAAGAGATTTGGCATTGGGGAAATGTGAACCATGTCGATGGAGGGGCTGGTGGTTACAGCTGGCAGTTGAAATAAGAATAAACACCATTTTATATGGTTATTTTGAACAAATTGTCAGTGAAAAGAGGGAACCAAAGTGCAGGGACTCAGTCAGTCATTCACAAACTGTAGACTCAACTGAGATAAGGCACGGGGCACAGTAGCACAGATGAATTACGCGGCTAGCGTGAGCTCAGAACATCTGGAAAGAAGACGGGAGGAGCAATAGCAAGAGCAAACAAACCAAACCAAAAATTACAAAAATTATATTATGAATTAAGTCGTCAACAGTTGCCCATCTTAGGCGCTTCATTCAGTAAAGTCACAATAGCCTGACTGCGCCGCTGTGAGAGGTCCACTTTAACGTACTGGCTCTGTTGTTGGAGTTAATTTTGTCCCAATGTGTGAGAGAAATAGCTGCCTCAACAAAAAAGCGAATGTTGTTAATAAAGTGTCTAGACAAGCTGATGCTGCAGGAGAGTAGTTACTGAAAGGAACAAGAGCCACAATAATCTGCAAACCGACTCTGCGACCATAATGACACTTATTGGTTTACGATGTTATCGCATGCATTTTTTTTCAATAAGCAATTACAAAAAAAAAAATAAAAATCAATTATGTGTAGCAATTTTTCAATTTTTTATTTTGCAGTAATCACTCAAACCGGTATATTGCGACATTCATGATTCAGCCAGTGGGCCAAGAGCACAAAGAGGTGCATTTCATTTTGCCTTATATTCTCTTTCTGTGTGGTGTGTGTTTGGGATTTTGTAGTCCCATCATCTATTACACAAATGCTGCCTGTCAGCTTGTTTTTACAATGCGTTTTACTAATCCTAGAGAATACCTGGCTGCAGAGAGCTTAGCTTGGAAATGGTACCTGTGACCTGCTGATGCCCCTGAACAGAACCCCAGTGCCTGGATCACAGAGTCATATACATCTGTTACTGTGGCCAGAGTGGCAATTCTAAAAGCCAAGCTCATCTTACTATTTATGACTCAAAGCTTCAGTGAGTTGCAAGGAGATGTGATGCATAAACCTGCCCGGTGGAATGCGTCACATTAAAATAAATGAATCCTTCCATTTCATGGGGAAATCTCATTAGAGTACATTAAGTAATTGCTGGGGTATATAGTAATTTGACTGTTAAGAGGATAAAATGTGCATTGCTCAGAAGCACTCTAACAAATTTAATAAACAGGAGAAAACCTGCTCCTTGCAAGGAAAATCCTGAAGATAATTTGTTTTTCCCTTTTTCAGAAATCTGCTATAAGCACAATAACAAGGTTTAATGCACAAGCCCTCCCACAGCTCCATCAACTAAGGGACAAGCAGTTCTTTTTAACGTCATACAGAATTTAATCTAATGATGCAGAGATCCGAATATTAGGGACATGTTTGCAAGTTCCCATTTGAACAACTACACTGAATGTTCATTATTGCAGTGGGCGTGTGCAAATTGAGATGCATGAATTTCAGACTCGTTCTTGTGATTCTCAGTCAAAAGGCTTCAAATTAGCATGTCTCCAATAGACAAGAACACAAAAGCCTTTAATTAGTCTCTAAGGTCCTACCACAATATATAAATCAGCCACTAATTGCAGCTGTTTCCATAATTTGTCCTTTGAGGACTTTATGGATCAGCTGCATTCAAAAGCCGCAGGCTCATGTATGTGTAGCAAGTGATTCAAATTGCAAACTGTACGTTAAACTCGATTGCCCAAACCTAACAGCAAAAGGATCGATAAAAAGCAGTGATACAGAATAATAATAATAATTAAAAAAATAAATAAATAAAGTTTGGCTATCACCCAGTGTTATTTTCTAATACTGTTGCTTGCTTGAAATTTAAATTATCATTCTTGCAACAAGTTTGTGTTGTTAAAATTAATTGCATTATAATAAGTGCAAAACTCTTTTAAAGACCGCTGAACAAAAATTCAGTTCAGTTGAACAGAGAACAACCAACACGTTTCAGAAGGCACAACTTTTAAGGTGAAGGTGCTCCATTTGGTTAGCGTGGTACGCTTCTTAATTTCAGGTTTGTTCAGCAACTGGTTAGCAAGTTATTGCATTCACGCTGTCATTTTCTGTGCAAACTATGTGCTGCAGCGACATTCTGCTAGTGCCCCAAAGCAATCGCAAGGAGGTTTTCAGTGCAGCACTTGCGACTGCCAGTAACCTCCAGCAACAACTCGTCAGCCAGTCAGAAATGCACATTTTTCCTTAGTGATGGGTGGATCACGGACTGGGTTCTCTAGGCCTGTGTGACCGAGGCTGAATTACTAGATGTCTAGACATCTAATAATATGTCTGAATCAAAAGATACCCACGTATATTTTGGGATAGAGTAATGTTTTACTGCTATTTAGATGCTCAACACTGTCTCCTCTGTCCTGTCTGCTGAAACAAACACAGAAAGTGGAGTGGAGCAGCCACACAAGGAGCAGGGGACAGAAGAGACAACTGAAGTGAATGCTACTGGACTTGATGACAGGTTTTTTTTCTTGTTTTGTTTTTTAACAGCTTGTCCAATATGCTCCAGGTGTTGTGAAGTCTTTGTCCTTTTCTCTACCCTGACCTGCATGAAAAGCACATTTCCAGTGTTCCGGAACCTTGTGGTTTTCCAAATAGTTATTTTTTTTTTATTTTGGGAGTGGGGTTTGCAAATGCTGATGGGTGGATACTCTAGGCAAATGAATGAGGGGCTAAGTACGTACCACTTTGAATATTCACATATCCATGTACTGTACAAAGTGGGACAGCACGGTAGCGTGGTGCTTAGCACTGTTGCTTCACAGTAAGAAGGTCCTAGGTTTAAATCCATGACCTTTCTGTTTGGAGTTTGCATGGGTTTTCTCCACATATTCTGGTTTCCTCCCACAGTCCAAAGGCATAGTTAGTGGAGTAAGGCTAATCAGTGATTCTAGGTAGGTGTAAATTGTTAATCCGTCTCTCTGTGTTTGCCCTGTAAAAGACTGGCAACCTGTCCAGGGTGTACCCTGCCTCTCACCCTATGAGAGCTGGGGCAGGCAGGAAATGTATGTATGACGGGATTATTTTCTTGAAAAAAATAAAAAAATCAAAATATGTCCTTTTGATGAACAGTTAGTTAATTGTAATGGTTTAATCACTGCCAGGATATTTTTAACACTTTAACATTTATGGATTTTCACACTGACATACATATTGCCCTTTAATTTCACTGACAGAACCCTCCCAAAGGGATTAATAAAGTTTAATCTAATCTAATCTAATCTAATCTAATATGAGAAACAGCTAACAAGAAGTGCAGACAGGACACATAATAGGGGGAAACCTTGCAATGAAATAGGTGAACTTGCTTTTGACAGACAGACAGACAACTTTATTGATCCCACTAGGGGAATAAAAACAAGACAGCATTTGTGCACTGAGCAGGCATACGGGCGAGTGTGGGTTTATGTGCATAGTATGCATGAGTATGCATGAGTATGTACACTACCAGTCTGGACACACTCACCCATGAATGGGTGAGTGTGTACTGTCTCGTATACTGCCTCCGTGAGGGTTTATCGTCCAGCCGTACCCCTGGGTATTTATAGCTGGACGTTCTCCACGGTAGTCCCTCGGGTTCAAACAGGCAAGAGAGGGGACTTTTTCTTTGTGAGGTCAAGTATATGCAAACAAGTATAGTAACGTGTGGTTAGAATGAATATTAAACAGAAGCTATGGGTGCAGAGGGGTCTGCTGGGCCTAAAGGAACTGACAGAGACATGCTGTGCAGTGTCAGAATCAGGGGTTTCACAATTTAGCTGCACATGCCCTTGCAAAAATCAATGTTGTAGCACGAAAGCCACACATGTAACGTGCCCCCAAACAATGTGGGAAAAAAACCACCCTCTGCTGTTATGTAGTAGCAGATGGCCACTTAGTTGGTTTGGTTAGAATCAACTGGGTACCACTGAAAAGACTTGCTTTTATCATCTTTTGTCATTGACTTTAAGAATGTGACATAAGTGGAAGAATAACAGTCTACCAAAGACACTGAAATAGAACACCACCAGTAGTTCTGCTTTCTATCTTTCTTTTGGTTTCATGTATTTTATCAATATTTTAAGCAGAAGTTTGTTCTGATAAATGTTTCTGCCACATGAGCCAATTTTCTAACTTCTGTTGAAACTGGACTACTTGGACAAATGTTTGTGTTATTGTGTGTTAATGTAATTGTTTTAGTGGAACCGTATTTGTTTGCCCAAAAGCCAGTCTTGGTAGCCAGGGATTGGTCCACCAGAGCCTCCACCAGGGCCTCCACCCTTGGCTGCTGCCTGACACACATACCCTGGACACATATTGCACTTGACCCCTATGGCACCTCCTGCCGGTAGTGGGTCTACTGGAGGGTGGGCCCAGGTCTCCTCTTTCGGGCTTCTCCCAACCAGACCCCACAGGCTGACGCCCAACGCTGTCCCATGAGTTCCCTCTCCAGGCCTGGCTCCAGGGTGGCTATGCCAGGCAGGGTAAAATGTTCCCTTGCCGTAAGTGTGTCTGGCCCGTCATCCAGGACCAATTTGCCACCACAGTAAGGTGGTGATTCACGAGGGGAAAGAAGCCAGTCAAGGTGGTTTGGGCATCTGACTATGATGCCTCTTGGGCAAGGTGTTCTGGGCATGGCCTACCGGGAGGAGGCACCAGGGCAGACCCAGCACACAATGGAGAGACTATATCTCTCGGCTGGCCTGAGAATGCTTTAGTGTTCCCCCAGATAAGCTGGATGGGGTGGCTGGGGAGAGGGAGGTCTGGGTTTCTCTGCTTAGGCTGCTGCCCCCGCAACCCGGCCCCAAATAAGTGGAAGAAAATGCTTGGATGGTATCTTTTTGCAGTTTAAAATAAACATCAGTGATTATTCATGTCCCAAGAAAAAATGCACAACACAATCAAAGACCGCTACATTAAATTCATTTTTCTCCAATAATCACAAAGATTTGAGTTCTTTAGCGATCACGAGGACATTTTGTTCTATAAGCAACAAAAATTTTCTCCCTTTCGGGCAATATTTGCACTCAATATAATGCACAAACCACAATTTTTAAGTATTTTTTTGCTTGTGCACTTTTTGCTACTGAGGTAAATGCTTAGCAGTTAGAGCCAACTATTTTTGGGGTCACTGGTTTCAAATGTTATCAGCCCATTAAATGGCCAATTTTCAAGGCTGACAGGGTGCCGACTCCAAATATTTTAAGACTTCATCCACATGCACTGGTGGAGGATTCTTAAATAATCTTTGTTGCTATTTATGACTGATCAAAATTAAAAAAAAAAAAAAATCTTCTGGGCTAAAAACAATTTCAGAAGGCCACCTACTAGCCATATCTATCTTAATAAACGACTGATATCATTTAAATTGTACTGATCACAAATAAAACTATTGACATGAGTAAATAAAAAAGGTTAGTCTGCTCTATATAAATATGAATAAAAATGTATCATGGACTGTCACCACGGCTCTAATAGCATTGTAGCAATAGTAACATAGATATGATTATAGATGGATGAAGAACATTCTATACATATTTTATTTTTATTGCTCTTCATTGCAGGATACATTGCACTTGTTAAAATAAAATTCCTTGCTGTCATAAAACCAATGCAGAAGCCCAAACAATGAGAATAGCTCATTATGCTCTTGGATACATGCGTGCTCGCCCACTGGATTTCTGAGAGTTGCTCTTTTGTACTTTCTCTTCACTGGTGGGATTCCCAATCTCCCTGTGAATAGCTTCCTGTCTCCCTGGATGTGCCGCAACACTCATTTTCACAATGATGGCAGCAAACAATGACCAACACAAAGAATGCTCACACAATTCACCATGAACATTCAGAAATGCAGCCAATTTGGGGAAGAACATGTTTGTTCATAATTATGGGAAACAACAAAACACTTGGGGCTAACCGTTATACGATACCAAGGCCAGTGATTAAGTTAGCCAAAGCTTCATTTTATATCACACCGTGCAAAAAAAAAAATAAAAAATCAGGCCAGGAATGTGTTACATTTAATCAATGATGAGCATCACGAGAGGAAATTAAGGGCACTGGTTAATTAATGATGTCTGGCAGCATGTTGGCTCATTAGTTAGCGAAGACACCTCACAGCAAGACGGTTTTGGGTTTGATCTTAGCTATGGTTCTCCTCTGCATGCTCACTTGGGTTTCCCCTCACTGCTCTGGTTTAGTCTCGCAGTCCAAACAAATGGCTTTCAGGTGAATCTTAGAATCTAAATTACCTGTAGGTGTTAGTCTGAACACGTGTTAGTCCAGCAGCTGGTCAGCAACCCTTTCAAGTTCGTTCTCTGTTTTCCTTTTCTTTTTCCAACTAATGATCCAGTCCCTCTGTAACCTCTATCAGAAATGAGTAGCATAAATTACTTAGCAGAAGCGTCTATAAAGTAATTATTAACAGAATCATCAAATTAATAAAAGGTTTAAATATTCGCAGCAGGGGAAAATAAAAATATAGACTGGCATCAAGGCTCTTTATTATACAAATCAACATATCAACACTTCCGTTTTAAAAGTAACTGCTGCTGACAGTGTTACATTAAAACTGTGGTAAGCGTGATTGATAGTGAAAGGCACACATTGAGTGTGAAATGCCGCAAGTGACATGGTGTAACAGTGCAACAGACTAATTAGATATGAAAATGTTATCTAAAACGTCGGTTACACTTGGTGACTTATGATTTATCTCCAGCAATAGAAAAAATGAAATGAATGCCTATATCATCAGAGTACTGAATATAGAATATTTCTGCTTTTTTTTCCAAAACCACAACAATGCCACTTCTGATTCTTTTTTTTTTTTAATAGTCACAATATTTGAGCTATCACTGTGAAGATTTTAGCACTAATTAAACAAAGATACATAAAAAATAGTGGTGGATTAACTTTTGGCAATTTTTAAAACATTTTCAAAAAAATAAATGAATCTGAAAAGAGAACTTTAGCTTTCTCCCACTATGCAAAAGTAGAAGCCGACCTAAATTTGACAGAACCTCAAAACACATGAACCTAAATTGTAGACTTAAATGCCTGCAATTTCTTATGACGGATTATCATTTATTAGTCACTATGAAGACCTTTGCACTCTAATGAATAAGATAATCTTTATCTATTTGTAATGTCAGGCAGTAAGTATCTGGCAAAATATTTCTCCACACATATGTAACACCTT
This sequence comes from Bujurquina vittata, assembly GCA_015106715.1. Taxonomy (NCBI): domain Eukaryota; kingdom Metazoa; phylum Chordata; class Actinopteri; order Cichliformes; family Cichlidae; genus Bujurquina; species Bujurquina vittata. The sequence continues at coordinate 45,225 of VUQK01010848.1, read as the reverse complement.
GGGGATATAAAACCCATATTTTTTTATTTATATTGCAATTGGTTCACACACACACACACACATAGCTTCTCTTTGTCATTCAGACTGGTTAATTCAGATTCCATTGTTGTATTAATGATGTATTTAATTTACAATTGTAGCGGCGAGTTACAAATAATAATTTTTTTCCAAAGTTCATTATGAGCAATCCATGTTTATATTTCATTGCATATGTTATATTTTGTTAAATTGCAGTGATTTCTTGCAAATATTGAAGGCAGCAGTGTCTTTGGTAAGTACGACTGCATCAAAACTAAAGAGGTTCTTGGTGTTTACAAATCAGATGTCTAGTCGTGGCAGGTAGAGGATGCGGTTTCTAGTTTTCTTAATTTCAGTATTGCCCTTGAGTGATGTTGGTTGTTTTGAAGCTGTACTGCATCATATAAGAAAATATTATTAAAAAAAAGATCAAGGAGAGAAATTTCTCTGGCATTAGAAAAGGTGTCTTAAATTCAAAAAGCTTCATGTTTTAAGTGTCACAGCATTTAGACAAATATGCAATAACATGTACAGCTTTCACACAGCACGATACTGTATATTACCATATAGATTGAATTTGGCTTTCTAATGTTTGAGTCCATAATGAGAAAGGCTGCTTTAATTATGTTATTTCTCCCTGTAAATCACTGTCCACATTGAATCTCTTTCCAGCTCTATCACAGCTGAGAAGCATTCTTATTTATTTGATACGATTAGTAGTACTCATGCAGCCCTATAATGTTGTGATATCGCCTCTGTCAGAGAACTGTCAGGTAACAACACATTTGTAAAATCTAATTTTATGCTCAAGTGGTTCTGCTTCTGCAATTTATCGCAGCTATCGCTCACCTTCTTCCCTGCTTGCTCCTGTTAGCTTTCTCCCTCTCCAGTCTCCACCCTCTCTTTCCAGCTTAGTGAGGTATTTTGATCTCATTATCATTCCCAAACATTCACACCGGATAATCTGTCAGGGCGGGAGCCTGTGCTCTGCACCATACAGGGCACCCTGGTCATGATTAGGGGTGCTGGGGCGTGCTTGCAATGAAAATACCTTTTTTTTTTACCCCCTTTAAACCAAACTAAAAGTAATGGATATATGGTTCTCCCTGCATGCTATAAAATCTTGGCTGTGTCAATTAGGTCCCTTAGCAAAGAAAAACTGCTTCATACTATATGAGGACAATTGTGGGACAACCCAGCGAGGACACTGAATTGATTAGCCAAACTGAGCAGCAGGGCTCAGATGCCCTTTTACAAACCACAAATCCTTTTCCAGAAACACTGCACAATGCACAGTGAACCTCCATTAGACAATGGTGTTCCACAATGCATGATACAAACAGCCACCTCCCCTGTCTATGGTCTATTGTTATCATGGAGGTAAAACCTTCCTCATGCCAAATCCTTACCTCGCAGCCAGTTCAATCAAAGGCTATGCCAGAAAAACAGGGAATGAGACAATGGTAACTATCGCCAAGTGGATGTAGGCTTTGGGGAGTGCCAAGCTACCTGTGTCCATCACCTTCCCTACCCCATCCATCTCCTCACCCTCAGCCACCTTTCTTTGTCCACATATGGTGGCAGAAAATATGCAGACCTGCTGCCTTGGCATTTTGTCACAGTGGGATGCTAAGGTGGCCAACAGGACAAAAAGCTCCACACTGTGCATAGAAACAGTTTTAGAAGGTGTGTGTGTGTGTGTGTGCGTGCGTGTGTGTGTGTTTAGAAAGCTGACACACAATGATAAATACAAAATGTGATTGCTTTTATATCCTTAGTATAATTTGTCAATAAGCAATTTGATCGTGACCTTAAACAAGCTTACTCACCAGGAAGCTGACCACAGCCTCCTTTCTGGTTGCAAAACACAGTACAAACACTTCTGTGTCTGTTTCATCTAGTCAAAGATAACAAAATGCTGATAGACCTACAGTATGTGGTACAAGTGTAACCGTTTTACCTTAGCTATACTATTATGCTTGAGCCTTCCTTTTTACCTACACTAATCTGTTTATCCTCACTGCAACATGATATTGTGCCTAGGAAATGTTGCTTCACATACACCAGCTCATACACAAGCCTCATACTTATTCCACTGTCCAGCTTTGCCCTCTCTATTTTTTTCTCCTTTTTTAACATAGCTGTGTGTCATCAATAGCAGTGTTAAAATTGCTACACAGTACAAGTAAATAGACATTATACACGTCTAAAGATTTGCCTTCACAGGACAGTGGCGTGCTACTTGTTTAGAATTAGATCTGGAAATACAGGTTGTGCACTCATAAGTTTGATTGCCTTAAAGACGGGATCGATATAAGTGTGCAAGTAAGGGGCCTCTATCTGTCAGGCAAGCAAAATAGAGTGATTTCAACAGTATTTCAACAACTGCTGCAGCAGAGTGTGACAGTGTTCAGGTAGACAACAGCAGTGTGTGACAAAAACAGTCTCTTTATTCATTTCATTGAGTCAAACGGGGGGAGGGGGGGTTGCAGGTAGTTGTTTTGTTTTTCCCTTTTTTTTCTTTTTTTTAGATTGGCACATTTCCAAACAAATACCTGAAAGCCCAATTCCTAGTACAGAGGATACATTAGAATGTGATGAAGGTATTTTACATTTGCTATCTGGGACTACTAATGACAGACGACCACATGATTTAAAATCTTTTATATCTAATCTCTTAACTTTCCACAGTTATAAACGCATTTCTTAGCCTCCATTACTCATTTGACCCTCACCTCTCTCCCTCTCTTTCTATTGATTCTATTCCACCACAAATGTAGCCTCTTGGATTCTTTGTACTGTATATGCTGGCCTGTATGCCAACATGTACAAAGAATGTATGCCAGGCCATGCTCTTTGCCACACAAACACAATCACTTTTTATTCTCACACTGCTTCCATCATGCTATATTTTTATGTTAAAATCAATGCAATGTGATGTGTGTCAGCGAAACAGCAGCTGTGAAGGCTGAATGTGATAGCTTTCCATCTCAAGGCTCCACTGTGGAGTTTTATGTTCACATTCTTTGTGTCTGGTCAGTTTGGGGCTCCGGGGCTTCATTTTCACTAGCAGCACATTGAAGGGACATTTTACTTTTACTGTCACAAACTTGTTGCTGACTTTTCCTTAGGGTTGAAGCACCACCAGGGTTGTAGTTTTAGATAACTACTCAGGGTAAAAAAAAAAAAAAGTGCTTTATAATTGACATTGATTTTACAACTGACAGTGCAATTAATATCAAGGCCTCTGTTTATCCCTGCAAGCTGCTTCAAAGTCCATACTAAAATGAAAAGGAATTGTTTAATTTAGGCCACCTTATTACCATGAAGCTTTGACAACCACTTAGTTGCCTTAATGCTTAACATAATGAGAACACGAGTTTGAGTTTAGCTTCATATAAAACTCTTTGACAGTGCTATTATCGTCACTCACCCACCCATCCACCCACAGAAATTAGTGTCTTTTACCAGTGGCATAATGAAAGTAGGATGTAAGTATCTTTTTATGATCTCGTGCTTTACTTTTAAAAAATGCAGTAAACCTCTCTGACAGACTTTATTGCATTTTTATTCAATAAAGGAAAAAAACTATAGTCTTGGTTGCAGCCCAGCAGAATGTCAATATTATATATATATATATATAATATTGACATTGGGTGAGTGTGTCCAAACTTTTGACTGGTACTGTATATAATACAGCTCAGCTTTAAATGAAAAAGGGGTCTTGAGCTGAGATTTTGACAAGGGTCTGAAGACAGGAGTCACCCTGCATTTCAAAGTCACCTCAGGTACATCTAAATATAAATCTGCCCCACTTTGGATTGGATGGACCACACATGCAAAGTTAATGTAGACAAATGAGGGGAAGGTGCAGGTCATATCATATGGGACATCTCTGGGTAGTTTCTGGGACAGGAGGTACTCGAATCGAAATGAAGTTCACTGTGTCTGCATCCTCTGGAACAAGACCAATCTTAACACATCTGAATTGAAGCCCGAGGCGTATTTTTATCCACATTCTCCAAATCTTCTGGTGGTATGAGGAGTGAGATTATTCCCCTCAGGGCGTGTACAGAGGGAATATGTACTCATGAGGATTAGCAGGGAGCAAGGAGCAATGAATGTGAAGGACCAGTCAACCGAGGGATATTAACTTATACATTCTGAGTGGCATTTTCAACATTTATAGAATCTAAATTTAGATTATTACAGGTCAAATTTAACTCACAGCTGTAAAAGCTATCACATTAAAATTCCATGACTGCAAAAATCCCCTAAAAAACTAGACTTAATTATGTGCTTCAAAGCACATTTCCCTCATGACTGTATGGAAATCAACTTGTTTGACTGCACGATGTGATTGACAGCCTACATAAAGTTTCTCTTGTAAACACATTCTCAGTGGCCAGCTCTGCAGTTTCATGAAACAAAAGTAGCTAGGTTTATATTTAAGCTTTTTTTAAAAATTATTTTTATAATCTCTGTTCCTATTTGTCAGAAATGTATCAATGTGCAGCTTCAGACAATTGTGATTTTATCATCATCTACAAGAAAACACTGGTAATTAGGAACTACTGTGTGAGCAAACTGTTGCATACATCTTGTATCCAGAATGACATACATTTATTCTAAATTCAAAATCCACAAAGCTTTTATTTTAGTTCTTTTTCAAACATGGCTTGACTATTGTAGGTTTATAATAAAAGCTGTCTTTTTTATCACAGAGCACAAGCATTATTCCTAAGCACTTTGCACCGTCTTTTCAAAGCCGATTAGAGCACGAAGAAAGAGGCCAGCTCATCCTTGCAAAGGCAGGATATTTACATTTCAGTGCCATGTGCAGTGAATTTTAATTTGGCTGCTACGATTTAGCACATCGGTTTCCTAGCAGTTTCACACATGAGTGCTTAATGGCTTCGTTAACATCCTGAGGGACTTTCCTCATTACCTGATCTGGTCAGCTCTGACAGGTGCAACGAGTCTCATCACTGATCTTTGTTCATAGTGCCAAGTTCCCTCACACCACCGACTACGGTGAAATCAAAATCAAAGCAAACACTTTAGAGTCAAAAAGCCAAAGCACAAAAAGAACCGTCAGTCGGTGGCATATGGGAATAATTCTAATGAGATCAGTGCCCTTGACAAAAATATACGGCCTAAAGTTAAATGTCTAAAATTATTCCTGTATTGCATTTCTGAGTATCTTTGGACACAGACCAAGAACACCATTAGGCCATTTTAAACAAACCCATTAAGTATGTGTTTCATTTTAGAAGCACTGATAAAGACCAGAGGCAATCCTCTGGAAAATGTATGTTTGTTTTTCTCCATTAAATCAACCAGAAATATCAGATTGTCAGCTGTATGTGACCTTAAGAGAAAGTCGGGGTGCTGTTTTTATTTTACAGTCTTCTAGCATGCTAACCTCAAAGGACATGAATCAGATCATTTTAATGCAGCTACACGTTAAGTCTCTCTCACATTTTAACCTGAAGGTCACTCAAGTTATCTAAAATTGAGGACCGTTCATCATGCCACAGTATATGGAAAAGCCTTGCTTTCACAGCTCTCACACAATGTAAACTAAGAGCACAGTGTCCTTCCATTTTTTACAATCACACGCATAATATTTGATCAATACTTCAGGGTGAGAGAGCTTTGCAGTGGCATCAACATGGTTAGAAAAGCAACGGCACCCTAACACCACTGCCTTTTTTGCCAACATCTTCACCGTACCACAACTCCTTTTCTCACATCACTTCCTCCCTACTCACCCACCGAGCAATGGTCACACAGGCTGCACAGCATAAATTGTCTTCACTATTTGCTTTGATCCCTGACTTGCACAAGGCACCCTGCTATAGCAGCTCCATGGAGGACTGACAATCATCCAACACTTTGTTGTTAAAAGAACACATAACATGTGCACTGTGTGAATTACCCATACAACAGGCTGTGCATCATGTCTGATCACTGATCCAAAAATACAGTGGAAATACTGACCTGGCAGAAGTGGAGTCCTGATTTACACTCAAACAACTTTGAGACTGTAAACTGTGGCAGAGAGAATACAGAATATATTCACTGTGCGCTGTTTTTTTTACAGTACAGTTCCTGTTCACTGGAAATGTTTTGACTAATGCAACCCCAATTGAACACAATCAAAATTAGGGATTTGTTATGACATTCCATAAACAGAAGCTATTTAAGTTGTTAATAATATTTGAAAAAATGATTCTGTTCGCTCTAACTAAATCTGTCACCACACTATTATTTTCATCATGCAGTGAACCCTGCAACAGGGCTGTCCATCATCAGTACAAGCAATCTTTCTCATGTGAGTGACAGGTTCTTACATTTTTATTTCACTAAATGCCAATTATGTTTTTAAAATAAAAACAAGTCTCGATGTTCTTATTGTTTGATTAGTTGTTTGGTGTGTGAAATGTTCTTATATTCTGTCACATTAAATGTTGGGCATATTAATGAAATTTATTCTTTTCCATTTAAACAAGTTACATGTTAAGGAGTCATAATTTGATTACAAAATTAGTTGTAATTGTAACCATTTAAAATTAATGAACACATTATGTAATTCATTTACAATTACCGATAGAAGTGTTGGTGACTGTGTGTGTGTGTGTGTGTGTGTGTGTGTGTGTGTGTGTAGAGAGAGAGAGTGTGCAGGTCAGCAAAGCTGTTGGAAGAGGAAGTTGAATGCCGCTCTAGGTTAGGATGGCATCCAAGAAGCTGCTTCTATGTTCCTCACAGGCTCATTTGGCAGTATGGTCTCAAATTTGAACCACGTTTTTTAATTGGTTCTCTTGTTCAAATTTGCACCGCCTCTTATGCACAGACAGTCAAATCAGTGCACATTGCTCTAAGCAACTTGGGTCTGCCGTGCCTGCCAGCTGACCACACCAAGGCAGGTTGCCACGTTGCCACTATTTGTCTGTAATCAGAAGGGGGCTGTAACACTACTGTAGAGTGTAAAAGCAGCTTTGACAATGCAGTCAGCATTAAAATACTTGATTTCAAACCTAAGGAAATATCTACAGCCAGCCAAGGATATTTCAGCCTAGCTAATTTTAATCTGGAAAATGTGTTCTTTTTAGTGTGGTTGAATTGTGTGACATTGTGTGGTTCAAATTCAATATTGCTAGCTGATTGCTGTACTGTATTATCAGGCAGTATTTTATTGGTATGTAGACTCCTTTTTGTCCCAGAAACTGCTTTAAAGTAATACAAGGCCATATGGGCTATCATAAAAACTTCTTTCCACCCACTGCAGAGGAATGTATGCTACCTGAGCCGATGGCATTTTCCTCTGCCAAATGAAAAAGGCAAGAAATCTCAGATGGAGTGAAAGAGGACTTAGGCAAATCCATACCTCATACTAACCTCACCATCTTGTGCAGTCAGGTCTCAGTGCTTTTATCTGGCAGGTCTAATACAACTGATGGGCGGTTGAAAAAGAACAGAAAATCCCTTTGCTAGAACAGCATTTTTGCTGCTTAGCATTTGTTGGAATACACAGTAGGAGCATTATGGGGGCAGATTATTTATTTTGAAAGAGAGGCAATTCGATACCTTGGGTCCGCTGAGAGAAGCTAAAATGTGTTCCTCGTGCAAAACAAGCGGCCGTGTGGAGACTTGAGGAATCAGAAGAGGGAGAAGTGTGACCAAGGTGCTGAATTGAATATTAAGAGAAAACTCTAAAACCTCAGAGCTGACAAGTTCATTACCCACTGAAACCACCATGCTAACTGCTTTTCTTATGGGCCTTTTATTAATAAAAGGTTTCAAAAATAACTGCGGACGCTGCAATTTCTCTCCCAAACCACCATAACACAGGTGGGCTGGTGTCAAATCAAGGTCAAGGTTTAATCCCATACATTTTCTTCCTACGCTCAAGCTTTTCTGTAGCTGCGCTTACATTTTTCTCTTTCATTATTTAACTTAAAAGCTTCCAGCTTGTCCAGCTAAATACAAAATGCCTTTTGGTGTCTATTAATGAAATCTAAATTTAAGATATTATGAATAATTTACTAGATTTGATAGTAAAATAGCCATACTCCAGTGTGACATAAAGAAGTTAAAAGAAGCTGTTGCCATGTGAAACTGCACAGCGCTCCCCCCCGAATGAATCTCAGTTCTCACACCTGTCTCCTTCATTTAGATAAACTGTGAAAATATACGTTAAAAAATACAGTGCTTAGCAAAACATTGAAGAAATGTCATGAATGAACAAACTCCGCGGTTTGTTTTCAGGCAAGATTTTAATGTTACTTTGTTTTTAATTTTCACTCAGTGTTTAGTTTCACTTTGACCTGCTGTTTACTGTTAGGTTAAGGTACACGCACCACAGCTATGTGGTATGAGTGGAGCTGCGGGTGAAACTGAACACTAAGTACTGGCGGGTGGGGGGGAATCTGAATTCCTGAATGAAAGAAATATTTTCTGTTTTGAAATCAAAACACATTGTGCCTCATTCAAAAACAATGCATATGAATGTTTCCCACACAAATCTTGGCTTCATCAATATTTTCTTAATCATTCATACTCTACCAACAACTTTAGAACGGCCTCAGACCTGCATACGAATAAATGATAAAACCCTGGCTGTCTTATAAAATTTAAATACACATTTTTAAACTGAACACTCTTAATTCTACCGATAATAAGAGTAAGTATCACAATAGTAATAATAATAAAACAATGATCTTTTTTTACATTATCTACAGTTTTCCAATACACAATAAGACAAAAATGCTCAAAATTAGAACATTCATAACAATAAGTTATCATTACATTTAATTGAAAAAGTGTAGGCTTTAACCTTAAAAAAAAGAAACAAAAAACTGCCCCACAGACGATGTCGATGTTTTTCATTAACTGCCATCATATCAGCTTTGATGTCAAAACAGCTTTTTTTTTTTACTTGAGTCACACTGAGTGTCTCAGTGGAAACAACATTAAGCACCTCTTAAGCTAAATGTTTTTCTATATATAAAATAAGAAGAGGGAATGGCAGTATGCAGACTGCAGGCGGCGAGCACAAACTTGTTGATGAACAGATGTGGTGAGAACACAACTGGCCAGTGCGCACTTTTGATAAATCCAACAATAAAATTGTGTGTGCAGTTTATGTACAGATTATGGAATAGGGCGTGATAATGTGTGAAGTAAAGCAAATCATGTCAAATGAATTTCTTTCCTTACAAAAAATGGTGTTTGTAATACTAGCTCTTTTTTTAAACTGTGCCCCTAAACCACTAACAGCATGTGAATTGCACGGCAGGCACGCTGACATTTGTGCATTTGATTCCCCGTGCAGATGCACCATACAAGCAAAACAAAGACCCCAGAACACATATTTGGCAGAAAATATTAGTAGCAAATAGTATATATAATGTTTTGGGGAGAGGGTTGTACAGTTGGAGACTGAACAGCGCTGCTGGGTATATTGCTGACACCCTTGAACAACTGCTGAGACCCCTCCCTACAGCCCTATAGCCTCTTACACATAAAGTGCAGTTGTTTTCTTTTGCCAATCTAACACAGTATAATAAAGGCCATATGCCAGGAGGCAACTACTGCACCCGCCTGGCCAATCTCAAGGGTGCTTATGGGATCAAGAGCTGAAAGCAAACATAATGCCTGACCTAAAGAGAGCCAAGAGTGTAGCAAGACAAGTGACTATCACACAGAGAAACAACTGTAATACACTTGCTTCCTTAAGGACTTTCACACAGCACTAGTTTAGCAACAGTCACTTCAACGCTAGTCCTTCAAACGTGAAAAAAGAGATGCTGTAAAGCCAGTGAGCGGATGAAGTCAAGGACCTATTTTGTCATTCAAAGCAGAGTCAGCCTGAAGCACTATGGTGTTTGAAGAAACTTATGACCTACTCTACCTTGTCCATATTACAGTTTTCTGATGGGGGATGACAGACTGCAGAAAATCACGTTTTCCAGTGGCGTAACTGTTTGTGCAAAACTGAGTCCCAATCCCAAACATCAAGGGAGCCTTACTCAACTTTTAAAGGACACCGCGCGAAATCATTTTGGTTGTCTGGAGGAATCAGAAAGGAATGGTTCGTGAGTCATTACATGCGATGCGTAATGTTTCAGGCACTGTCATAATCCGTTAACAGACTTAATTAAATAGCTGAATGCGGTCATAATTCGGTCCACTGACGAACTGATGTCCCCTGTTTGTTTATATAACCTAGATCCAAATGGGGACAGTCAGACGAAATCAAGTCATCACTTGGTAATGCCCTCGTGATTGCATAGCACGCCAGCAATGACTCATGAAATATGTTACTCCGATCACAGGTTACATCCACACCATCAATCCTCAAGATTAATTTGGCTTGGGAGATGAGTTATTCAATAATTCATTGTGTAATATTTGCCTGCAAATTAATCCTTATTCAATGTGACAAGGAGAATTAAATGATTGCTTACCAGGTAATTTGGACATAATTATTCTTCTTTCAAGCTATGGTCTACTGTGCAAAATCTACGGAGTTGTTCTCTCTACCAGGTGCTGTTTTTAAGACAAAAGAGCCAGTCTGTAGTCATTTCCCAAAAGATGAAAAAAGCTAAGTTTAGACTGGAGCATATAAAAATGATGTATGTGCTCTAGATGTTGCTTGTCTCCCTGGAAGAGATTTATGATTGGTATGATGCACCGGCTATTAAATGATCATGTTTTTGAAACATGTCCGGATAAAATTTTGCTGTAAACATGTTGTTCTGTAACCTTAACGTTAATCTATTTCACACTGCAAAAGGACTGTTTTACTTTTCTTTTAGACCTAAAGAGATTCAAAGGAGTTAATCTGGAATATGAAATCTGACACAAACAACAGAATTGATTTGGCTTTATAAGCATTCACCCACAACAAAATTAACCCATGTTGACGACTGGGTAAACATTTGCTTCATACTGGGAGTATAAATAACATCCATTTAAGATTAATTTAAAAGTGCTTTTGTACTATACACAGGGATGGCTGCTGTTACTAAAAGTTTAGTTGAGCTTAGCTAAAAAGTGAAGGTCAGCTTGATTAAGATTCAGATCTGGCAGGAACTAATTCATGTGAGGTTGTTAGCTATAGACTGCACTCTAATTATACAAGTCTACTGAGTGGAAACAGTAGCACTTCAATGAAGTGACCTCAAAGCAGTTTTTTTTTTATTCACTGCTTTTTCCAAAACATTTGAAAGACTGAGAAGGAGTTATTGCACCAGGTCACTGTAATTACTGTTAAAAACAAACCCTTTCTCTGACATTTTAAAAGCGCCACCTGAAATCTACAAAGCATATAACTAGAATAGGAAGAAAAGAGATTTATTGCTTTACATGAAATGAACAAAGAGAGTAGCAGCTGCAGTCTGAATGCCACAGTTTTAAAAACAGCCCACTGGAAAAAAAAGGAAAGGGTAAAAAAAAGGTGATGTCAGAAGCACTTGGAGTGATACAGCCCATTCTGCACAGGTACAAGTATATCTTTTTTACTCACACCTGCTGTCTACCTGTCAAAAGGCTTCACTGTACTGCCGGCTCCCCTCCTCCACTGCCAGCCCACCACACCCCCCCACTACTCCAGCCTATTCACAATTGCAGGCCCCCTATTGTGGTCTGTCAGATGCCAGCTTCAGACATGCTGCACCACTGCGCTGGAGTCTCTGGAGCTAACTGTCACTTATTTTTTTCCCAACGCTTTTAATAGGGAGGGTGAGCGTAAAGCACAGAAACACGCTCAGAAAGAAAAGATATGACCGAAGCTGTCAGCCAGTGGTGGAACTCATTAGGCCATACACATATTAGGAGCCATGTAACATTAGTATTGCCAGTGATGCTGCTACAGCATGCTAGGGGAGAATGTGAAGGCAAAGACGAGGGCTGTGTATGCTGTATGCGTGTAATGCTATCCCGAGTATCTTATTCTATATCTTATACACTACGCACTGTATATGGACAAACTACTGGGCCATCTGCCCATTACACATACAGCTGCTCGGCCACGTCTTGAAGCTCTCAGACCAACATTTTTATGATGATTTTAATGCCAGAACTCTGCAGTTATTGAATCAGCACAGCGTTGGCGACTTTTACGCACTATGCGACCCCGCTCTTTAACTTTACAGAAAGTTACAGAGTGATTGTTCCTCAGCATTTCCACTTTGCAATAATACCACTTACAATTGATTGTGGAATATTTAAGAAAGAAAATATTCCATGAGTTGACTTGTTGCAACAGTTGCATCCTATTACAGTACCATGCTCTAAATTCAGCGAGCTCTTTAGAACGACCCATTCTCTCACCAGCCTTTGTAAAGGCAAACTGCATGGCGAGGTGTCCGATGTTATATACCTGTGGCAATCAGTCAGAGATTAACAGATGAGGTCCAATCCTCTTTTTTTTCTCATACAGTATGCTGTCCTGTCTGTGTTTACAGTGAATATGTGTTTAAAATGTCAAAGTTCAAATGTCAAACTAAATCATTCAAATAAACAATTCTTAACCAAAAAAAATAACAAAAAAAACAATTGCTATAAATTACAACATTAAAGTGGAAATGCTAGGTGAGAAACCAACTGAAAAAGATCATTCTTATAGCCAAATATTCAAACTCAAATTTGTGTACAGCAAATTGTCTAGAAGTCATATCCTCCATGCCAAGCTCTAGGAAGTGTCCAATGTATTTTCAGACTTTCTTGTTGAGCTCATCATCTGTGACAGCCATAATTCTTGGTTGCATGACAGATTTTCTCCCTGCTTCATTTCTGCTGTAATGTCAAGAGACACTATTAACTCTTTTTCAGTCATCATACACTTATTTCCTCCGTGGCAGTAAACAATGTTACACAAACCATGAGAAACTGCTGCAGGTTGAAGTGAACTAACAAAACAAAAACCGCTTTTAGGGCTGACTAACTCTGATAAATGGACTAAACCCAAGCAATATTTAACCTCACCACAAAATAAGCTGTTACGCCGCCTAAAGACATTTGGATTGATTAAAAGAGGAGTGTGGCTTAGACAAATGAGCCACAATGCAACACTCTGTGTAGAAGCCACAGTGATAGTGTCAGTGGACAGCGGAAAAAACAACAATGTTAAGAGTACAAAATGATCCAGAGTTCAAATATAACACAAAATCCACTCTTTGAAACGCATTTTCCAGAAAGAATATTGTCTGTTAGAGCCATACACTACTATACTGTACATTGCATCAACTTCCCTCCCTCCTTCTTATACTGTGTCTCCTCATGTCCACCACTTGAGGTGATGCTTTTCTTGTACAGCCCAGCTGAGTTAATCTGTTTTCTGCACCAGTGACTTGCAACAAGTCCACTCTCTTTTTCATTAAGAGACCGAGAGATCCTGGAGACCAGCAGAGCAGAGAGCAGAGCTGCTGTCAAAACACCCTGCCCAACCATCACACACATTAGCAGGCACCCATTTTGAGAAATAACAGGGATTGCTTACATTTGTTCTCAAACACGGATTCACTGACACCCCCGCCTCCTTTGCATGTTTGCAATACGTCAGCAGTTTTCCACAGCAGAAGAATTTAGATTGAAATCTTTCCGAAACCATATGTTCAATGGGGGAAAAAAAATCTTGTGCGGTAAAAGTATTCAGCAATCTGTTTGTGTTTAGATTTGACTAAGTTAGAAAACTATTGTTTACAACTTCTTTGCATCCATAAGCTAGAAGAAAAAACTGGGGGGGGGGTGAGCCTCCCCGGCCACGAGGTGCCACCATCTTCTCTCTCCATCTGTCTGCCCACTCTTCCGGGGGCTAATTATCCTAATCCCATGCATCCAGAATGTAGGC